>JAOBBB020273471.1:0-10979 GCA_025331005.2 Zoanthus gigantus | reverse complement strand
CGAAGCGCGCAGCACGGCGCTGTACAGCCTCAACACACTGAATATCCTTCTTTGTGTACGGGGACCATGCTACCGACACGTACTCTGTCACCGGTCTTACCAGACCCATGTACGCCCTCTCCTTTACTGCCTGCTGGGTTGCATGAGCTGAGGTTTCGCTGTAGGACGCCGAGCACTCTGTTTGCTTTCTTTCTGATCTCTTGAGCTTGCTTGGACCAACTTAAAGTACAGGTGATGTGTACACCCAAGTACTTTTGATGGGTGACGCCTTCAAGGACTGTACCACATAGCATGTACGGGAAGGAAGATGGAGATCGCTTAAGTGTGCCATATCGAGGCCCATTTTTCCAGGCGGAACAGGTGTTCACTAGTGTAAATCAGCCTTTAAAGTTCCTAATTGGTTTATCATTTCGGCGAGTTTGGTCAAACGCCAGCCTTTTCGATAACCCGATCAATTAAGAGCTTTAAAATTAGCGGACCACTCAACTGCTGCAAAAACGCTCCTTTTGTTCCTCGCACGACCAGTTGCACCTTGTATTAACGCAAATGTCGTCAATTATATGGCGACTTATTAAGTCATTTTATTTCGGAAGCAAAAATAAAAAAAGTTGATTTTAATAAAACCTGAAATTTTTAAATGTTTGTTTTAATCGTAATAAAAGAGAAAATAATGTGTACCATTCGTTTCGTCGCCTCAGACTGCAATGATTGGTGAAAATAAAACACATGCCCGATTCACATCATTAAAACTGAAATGGCCCTCAAATGAAAACTAATTTAATTATTTTTAAGACAAAGAATTAAGGCTAATTGATGTATCTTTTGTGAGAAGAAATTAGTGTTTTTTTTTGTTTTTTTTTTCTATTTTTTTATCTTTATTAATTTTTTAAATTACACGTATAACGTAAAAAAAAAATAAAGAAGAAAAAAAAGGGGAAAAAAAACAAAAACGGGGGAAAAATAACAATTACAGATGTTGCAAAATTAAACTGTATATATACAGCCTCAAAAGTCTGGATATAGAAATATCATCTACTACACTTGAATACTGAGTAAAATGAACTCTGGAAAAATAGAAAGAGTGAATCCCACTTACAATCTGGTTGCTCTTTATTTGTTTCACCATCAACAGTAGCTGAAACATCGAAAAAACAAAAATGATTAAATGTAACGACTAAAACTTTAAAGCACAGTTTACACGAGCAAAGTTTCTTTGGCAAATATTGAATTGTCCCTTCTGAAAGTTGTACTTCAAAAAAGCGCAAAGCTTCGTTGAAAGTAAAGTTTATCGATGCAGGAAACTCAGAAGCTTATAAATTCGTGGAGCAAAGAGCCAGTTCTCTTTCAGTGCTCACATAAGGATTATTTTAAGAAAGATACAAACTTTCAGAGATATATCGTATTTTGGAGATGCTCGATAAGCCAGGTAAGCAACAGGAGATTTTATTATTTTTATTTTTTTATTTAAAATTTCTTTTAACAACAGAACTATATCACAAATACGAAAAGTGTACACTATTTTTCATCTGTCGTATACGATGTCGTATGCGTGTAAATGTTGTAAGAGTGTTGTATACGACAGTTGTAGGCGAAAATCGCACCGTCCGCCTATAAACATTTCACCTGGAGTCGTTTAAATTACGTGTTGTTTTCAGTTCATTTCAACGCTTTCAAGAACATCAGCTCCTTACACTACTTAATGGCGAAGATCATAAACATTTCAACCTTGAGCCATCTAATGAAGATTTGAAACATTTTATATGTCATAAAGCTTTTGACTTACATGTAATTTCTTCATTGTCTGAGTCAGTCTCCTTGTCTTCTTTATCTTCGTTTTCTTGCTTGCTTGTACTACCGTTTTTGGAAATCTGTAAAGCAATTAACCATTTTTAGCTTGTACCAAAACTTAATTTAGCACAATCTAGCTTCCACGTAAAATATAAATATTGCACTTCAAATCTGATTAGTTTTGTTATCACCGGAAGTAATTTAAGGGCGTTATGAATGATCAACCCGTGGCTATGGAAACAGGATTCGAGAGCAGGTCATTTTAAGTGGGCCTATCAGTCTCTCTGAGGTGTACAACTTAATCTCAAAAATGGAAGTATGAATGAATTAATCAACTAAGCATACTGTACATCATGCATTTGTATTGACTGACTAATTCTATCCCACTAATTCTTATCAAGAAACTGTATATTTACTTGTATCTCATTTGTTAACAGTTATTTCATCGATCAAACAGGTTGTTTTTCCTTTAGCCAAAAAACTTGTACATTGGTTTTGAGTTCGTCTTCGTCACGAGGCGAGGGATGCGGGTCAACGTTATTTGGACTTTCTAAATTGCCTCTCACCCGGCGAGGCCCTCGCCTCTCTTTCAGAAAACCTCGCGAGGCATGGTACCAATGCCGTGAGAGGTACCGGCTGTAAGAACTAACAATTTGAACGTTAGTCTTTCCTCTGACCAACAATTTTGAGTTGTTTTGACAAGGTGTTAACACTCCAAAACTTACCTCCACTACTATTTACATGGATTGAAAACAGTATTCTAAGTTACATGTTGTTTTGTTACAGACATACTTTCATCTCCTTGTGTTATTTAAACAGGTAGAGAAATTTGACCGTTACAGTGATCTAAAGCGAGAAATTAGACGTCTCTGGAAATGTCGGATTGTTCAGATAATACCAATCATTATTGGAGCCCTGGGTACAGTGCCGGAAGGCCTTAGAAGATATCTGAATGCCCTCGGACTAACATCTTCGTTTGATCTGCTGCAGAAAGCTTATCTGCTTGGAACAGCTAGAATTCTGAGAAAAGTTCTAGACACTTTTAAAAGGGATGAGTATTAATGGGATAAAACATTTGAGAGTTAGTGATAATATGGACACCTAAGATCACGGGAAGTGATTTGATGTTCATGTATTTCCAGTATCAAGTTAAGAGTACTGTGTATTCCGAAATAATAATAATAATAATGACTTTATTTAGGTGTCAAGTCATATTTAGTCAGATGTTAGAGCAAGAGCAGCACCTTCTCCTCAATTATTTTAAGACCCTGAGTGTTGGTTCGGCCGGGAATCGAACCCGAGCCTCCCGCACGATAGACTGGCACCTTACCAACTAGGCTAACCAGACGGCGTCAGAAATGGTCAGAAATAAAGTACAGGGGTTCAATTCCTAATAACTATCTATATATAGGCGGTTTAAGTTCTCTATTCATTGTTGTTTTCAATCTTATCAGTGTTGGTTTTGTTTTTATCAGGGCGTTTAACAACGTGGCATATGCGATGTTACGATTGTTTGTTCTTCTCTCTACTGAAAATTATCCTGTAAGTATCAGATTGTTGATTGGCTGATCAAACGGATATTTACTTACAGCTGTAATCACAGCTTAAGATAAATCAGATGTGAATATTTACGTCAGAAACAAAATGGCGGACGGACGTGGTCGTTTAGGTGTTTAGCTTATTTAGCTAACCTCAAGGTGTCTTGATATCTTAATAAAACCCAGAAAACATGATTCGTTAAAAATCCTGTGGCCGCTTATAGCTGGTTTTTTTTACCGAGTACGAGCTTCCAGGGGCGTTCCTGGGCACTAAAGAAAATCTAAAGAAAAATCACAGTAACAGTTTTATTTTCCCTTTCATGTGACTGACAGAAGGGAAGCCATTTAACGTTAACGCTTCGTACGACAAGATCATATGTATAGTTTCTATTCGTCTTCATTTCGATTTCTTCTTTTTTTTTTTTTTTTTTGGTAAAATCAATCGCTCTTTACCAAAGTTTTCAAAACAATATCTTCGACAAACAATTATTCCTTGGGTTGATGGTCTTTAACCCCAACATTTAGTTTCAATAACATTTTGGTGGATTGGGGGAGAGGACTATAAATGGTAGTTTGCAGTACCATTATAAGTTAGTAGTATATACCAGCCTGGCTATATACGCGCGATTTGATTGGTTTATAAATAATAGATGTGAATATGTACGTCAGAAACAAAATGGCGGATGGAAGTAGTCGTTCTTGAACACCTTTTGTATTTGAATATTTTGCTATATAAAGAAACAAGATTTTTATAAGAGTTTATAAATTTAAAGACATTATTTGCTTTACACCATTACAACATTTCGTAGTTAGCAAGCTCTTAAAGCACTGTGTTGCTGTAAACTGAGCTTCCCGGCATGCGTGAGTTTCGTCACGTTCTGTGGTTCAATTAATTTTCTTGCAATTCTTTCTTTTGTTTTGAAAGGAAGTTTCTATAAATCAGTTTCTATAAGCCACTATCCACCCAATTGAAACAGAATAACTGTAAAATTCCCTTCGAGTAGAAGGCAGCCGAAGTTTTTAACCATCGTCGACGCCGATGATCGAAAAGCAACATTTGGAAATGTTCCTTGGCTGTCAGAATCTTAGCCACAGAGTCAAGCGCGCACTATACTATTACCTTTGGCCCAATTTTTTTTATTAATGGGGCTTGTCGTAAGTTTAACTTTTGCTTCTCTGGACTTAGTTTTTGTTTAATAAAGAATAAGAAATTCGCCTAATTTTTCTCCATCGTTTTTTGAAGGAAATAATGATCCCTTCTATGAGATCTCATCCAACATATTTCTTCTTCTTTGGTATGTATTTAAATTTATTTTTTGTTTTATCATTTACGCTATTGTCCAACTTTTTATCAACGTTTTCACATGCTTATATACATTTAAATTTCTTAAGATAACAAGTTGTTAGTTACGAGGTATTGACTTGGCTGTATTTCAAACCGTACATTTTGTCAGTTTTTTTTTGATACGGAAGCATAATATTTCTCTGACTTCTTCCGGTGAAAGCACACCATATGAAAGAAAAAGAGAATTCTATATGATTCGACGGAGATAGGAGTTTTATCTTCATTTGATGAAAAGATCTTTTACGAGTGAGCTTTGATAAAACTGGGCAAAGTTGTTACCATGTGATAACAAATTTTCATAAAACTTAACCCATAAGTCCATAAGACTATATGTTAATGGCTTTGTGTCTTTCCATTTCCCAATAGAGACAAGTAACTTTTTAGAAACAACCGTCCAGTGTACATTTCCTTGCGAAACCTGTGTATTCGATTACTGTTTGTGCTGAAATATAAGTTTTTCTATTTCAGGTATTTACGTATTTGTTGGAGTCTTCTTTCTCACAGCCATTCTACTTGCAATCGTTGTGGATAACTACTGGTTAGTATTTCTTGTTTCGTGTTGTTTGGCATTAGGAAAACGTCGAAGAATATTTTGTGTGGTAAATATCAATTTTCCATGGAAAAAACTGCCAACCATCTCCTTCTGTGAGTTCCAAAGCCTTCAAAATGGAATGTTTTAAGTGACTTTTCTGCTTGCATTGCATTTTGATCTTACAAGAACTTGTCTTAGTTCGATATAATTTATCCACTTTCTTCTTTGAAATGTATTGCGTTTGCTTTTGTTGTAATATTATGCACTAATTATTTCTACGTAACTAGTCTAATTTGCTTTATTCGAGGGAAAGTATTAGAGTTTTCTTAAAAGTATAAATAGCTTAAAAACATTTTGTCTCTTTCACTCAGGGATTCCTCCAAAAAGCACGTCAAGAAGGAAAGAGCAACAGAAAGAGCACAACTTGCAAAGGCTTGGAATCTTCTTGATCCATTAGGAAAAGGTGAAACCCAAAAAATTACCGCAGTTTTGACTTTTTTATAACTGTTTCCTTTCAGATATATGCAAATATTTGCTTTCTAACCTAGAAATGTTTTAGCAACCAGCCTTGTACTATCTTAGTGCAGTGCAAGCATTACGAAGCAACCCATCGACAATAATAAAAGAGTGTTTCTTCTGGTTATCCGAGTGAAATTAAAAACCTGTGAGCGTTTATAGTTAGATTGTTTACCTATTATGAGCGTCCAGTGGATCTGGTCAAAGGAAGTTCCTATAGATCAGTGTTTATAAGCCACTATCCACCCAAGGATCTCGTCAAAGATCGTTACAACACTACAGTGCTGGGTTCAATGATTCACTTGGCTCTAGAAAAGTGTTTAGGTTTTTTAATTGACTTGGTCAAGGTGTCTTTATCTTGATATTTTGATAAAACCCTGAAAATACGATTCGTTAAAAATCCTGTGGCCGATTATAGCTGGGTTTCTTTTACCGAGTACGAGCTTCCAAGGGCGTTCCTGGGCACTTTTTAGTTGTGAGCACATCTCCGAAATCTAAAGAAAAATCACAGCAACAGTTTTACTTCCCCTTTCATGTGACAGAGACTGACAGAAGGGAAGCCATTTAACGTTAACTCTTCGTACGACATGATCATATTTTTAATTTCTATGTGTCTTCAATTTCGGTCTCATGGATTTTTTTTTGGTAAGTAAAAAAGATATTCCAAAAAAATCGTAAGCAAGGGCTACATCCGGGGCCTCTGTTGGGAGCAAATCTGCGATGGATTTAATAGTCCCCCCTCCAGGGCCCAGTTGTTCAAAGGCTGGTTAACTTTAACCCTGGGGTTAACAAAATTAAAAAAACATTGCAGTTCTTATAAAATACGACTCTAATTTTCCAAAGAAAAAGCTTATTAGTCCAAAATTTACAGCTCAAATCCGTCTCTGTATGGTTGTAAACAAGACCATGGGTTAAAAGTTTAACCCTGTGTTAGTGGTCATCGGCTTTTGAACAATTTGGCCCAGGGGTGTAAAATTATTCCTTCCTTTTAGCAATACATAGCGAAGATATAAGCTGGCTTCAATGATCCATTAGGGTCTGTAAAGGATTTTAGCTTGTTTAGACGAACTCAGGGTGTCTGGATATCTTGACATAACCCTAAAAACAAGTTTGTTGAAAACTAAATGCTTATTATGCTTAATGAAGACTTTGAATTGTATAAAGCTTCACCCTTGCTGGAATAATTTTTTAATTTAATCATTAATAAAATAGAATCTATGCAAGAAATGCTTTTTTAAACTTGTTTTTAGGAGCTTTGAGCGTTACAGATGAAAAATTTATTCAATTGTTCAACATTCTAAAGCCAAAGGTAAGAGTGAACATTCAAAAGAAAACGTATTTATCAGATGGTATCGAGACATAGTACTTGCGTTAAGCATTGAATACACAGTCAACTCACGAAGTCTACGAAGAAATTTTACGTAAAAAAAATTGTTGCCATATATTATGCAGAAAACTCTCTACAACTATTAAGCTTTTATTTTTCTTTATCTGTTCGTATTAACATTTTGGTTTTTAAATCTATTTTCAGAACTTAGCCGTTCAGAATCTTTACCTTATTGAACTGCTTGACTCGAATGAAGATGGAGAAATTGATTCTTTCGAATGGACAACCATGCTGAGTCAAGTATGTCTAATATGTTTCAGTTATAGTTATTTTGTCTTGTGTGGCATTCAGACACTATGTATCTAAACGCAACAACCAGGTACAGAAACACCGGTGTAGGTCAGCGGTAAGACAACCCTTTAAGGCAGGGAAGTAGTATGTACGATACCTAAGAGTCAGAAAAAGTATCTACTCGAATGGGATGTTTTGTAGAGTTATAAGTGCGTAATATTCGGTATGTATGTGTTACAGCTAGTTACCATACCATGAATTAGAAAGGGATATATGATTGTATAAGTGGTTGTATAATTAATTTAACAAAAATGACGACACGTTTGAGCTAAAAACTGACATGTTTCAGTAGTTACAACTGCCATCATCAGAGTGATACAAGACTGAGTGGAAGCAAATTTTGTAGTGAAGAGTAATTCGCAAAAAATACTAATAAGAAAATGTAAAATTATGTAAATTACTCTTCACTATAAAATTTGTTTCCATTCAGTCTTGTATCACTCTGATGATGGTAGTTGTAACTACTGAAACATGTCAGTTTTTATGCTCAAAAGTGTCGTCATTTTTGTTTAATTAATCATACATTCGCTATTATTACGTTCTTTCGGTAAGATTGTATGACTGTATTTGAATACGGTAAGTGTCTTGCTAAATCCTTCATAAGCCAAGTGGCCGATAGAGCCGGCGCTTATCTCCGGTTTCTTTAGTGTTAGCGGATGAGAGTCTTTGACTCCCCCTGGATGGGACACTAATCCATTGCAGGTTAGTTCCCAGCAAACGCTGGCACGTATTTACCTATCGCGGAAGAATGGCGGGAAAGAAGGTCGCACAAATGTTCAAATCTCGGATCGGACTGGGATCGAATTGGGGACCTTCTGGTCAAAAGGCAGAGATCTTAAAAACTGCGCCAACCATGCCCGCCCGTGTGAATAAGTGTCTTTGGAGAAACAAAATGACGAGGTCTAGACAAGATGGTGAACCTTTGTGAAATTTTTTAGATAGTTCATTCATCAGTTTATGTTGTTTCCAATTGAGATTGTTGTCAACTATTACACCAAGGTATTTAATATACTTTTTTCTTCTAAAAGAAATTATTAAATTTGAGTTGTAATGAAATAGAAACTTTATTTTGAAGAGGATGAAAGTTTTATCCCTTCCTCCTAACTTAATTATATATTTGTTTAAACTCTGGCAATCCAAAAAATCCCAGGAGCCTTTGCGCTCAAAACTATGTACCAGGTTCCCGCTCATTTTGATATCGAGGATTGTTTTTTCTTTTTTTCCGACTGACCGTCTCTTTGTTCTGAAAATTAAGTTAGTCTGGCCTAAAATCTCGAATTTTCACCTTTTTGTCGTTTTGATCATGATAATTTTGCAATTTTAAGAACATATAGTAATTGTCATCAGGAAAAAAATCATTGTTATCAGCTGATCGGGGATGGTGATCAGTTTTAGACGGAACACGTGTTAAAAAGCCGGCCTTTTGTATACCAATAGAGTGCTCTACCACTTCGCACGAGTACGGTTATCTGAATTGTTCCTAATTCAAAATGTAAATCAAGATTGCTTCTTTTTCCTTCAATCACATTATAAAATAAATGCTTGACTTATCAAGGGCAATTATATGCTAACCTCCAGGTTCTGAGCTGTGAATTTGAAGACGAGACTAGCTACATCCAAGAGGATTTGGTGGGTATATCGCTGCTGGCTATGTACGTTTAGTCTTTAGAGTTTGTGTGAAGCGCGATATATAGTTGCTGCATGTATTGTAACATTTTGCATTTCTTCTATTCAGGAAGAGCGAAACAAGTGGTATGACAGATTACGGCATTGCGCAAGGAGTATCATTGAGGTGAGTCTTGAGCATACAATCAAACCAAAAGACTGACAAAGTGATAGAATTTGAACCATGTTACAGTCGAACCTCGATTATCCGGACTTTTTTCTCTGGTCCCGTTTTGCCATGAATATTAATTAGTTGTCATCTTGAAAACTTGAAGTTGCAAATAGACCGATTAAGTCATTTTAAAAGACTGTCGAAACAGCGTATTATCTTTGTTCAGAAGTGGGACAAGACGTTTTTGAAGCAAATAAGTATGCTTGAACATTTTAGAGTGTTATGAATGTCTGAACAAAACGCGAATATTTGTAAATACATAAAGAGTGTGTAATTTTCATGAAAATGTTTCTTTGCTGTTCACATGTTATTTAAACTTGTATCTCATTAATATTCATTTCTTCAAATATCCGACATATCCGGACTATTTACCGAGGTCCCGATGAGTCCGGCTAATCGAGGTTTGACTGTACTTCGTGTAGGTTTGCTTCCTGCTGTATATTTGTTCAAGACTATATGGTTTACCTTAAGTTTTTTTTACTTTTGGGTCAACTTGTGTTGAGCTGCGGAAATCAAGGTATTTGTGATACAATCATAGTACCAACATTCATTATAAAGCATTAGGTTTAAGTAATTTTCAGCTGACCTGCTTGAGCTAAAAGCTGCTCTTACTTAACGTTTTGTCTTGATCATGGATATTGTCCAAGAATATGTTTTAAACTGGATCGGAGTCATCCAGTTCATTGCCTTTTTTCACACACTATGATCTGAGTTAGTTGTATATTTTCAAATTTTGTTATGCACTGTTTAAATTAATTTGCCCATCCTATTGCAGTCATTGGCATTTGCAAAGTTTATTTTGGTGCTGTTGATCGTTCATTGGTAAGTTTGTTTAACTTCATAGGGACCAAATATTTTCTATCAGTTTGCCAGCGGCATTAACAGGCGATTTTGAATTACTTGCTTTATACCTGTCACACTATGTACCTTATATAACTAAGTGAACCACATTTCCTGGTAGAGTGACAAAAGTATAAGTAGTAAGTAATGCTCATTTAAGGTTTTTTCCTCAGCGTTTCTAAAATTTTTAGAGCACCGTTATCTTCCTAGGTGTGGCGTGGTAACACAGTTTGTCTTAAGCCACCACGTCTCTAACGGGATTCCCGGCTCTGCCGAGATTTGAATGTTTGTGTGACCTTAATTTCCGTCAAAGCTATCTTAGCTTTCCATCCATCCGAGGTCGGTAAATGAGTACCAGCATCCGCTAGGATTTAACCTGCGGTGAGATAGTGTCCCATTCAGGGAAAGTCAAAGACTCTCATCCGCTTAACACTGTGGAAACCATAGATAAGCACCGGCTCCATGGGCCACTTGGATGGAAAAAGGATTTAGCTTTCTTCTTAGGAGCTTATTGCTCTAATCTCTATTTTTAAGCTAATAATAATAATAATAATAAATAATAAATATCTAACAATAACTCCCCTAAAGGGGCTTTTCAGTATCATATTAAAATACCCCCCTCTCCCCCCCCATCCTCTCTCCTAGTTAAGAATCCCAACTGGTAGGAGGCAAACCAGTTGGCTATTTACAAAGCGTGGTGAATTGGCCCCTAGTATCACCGAGGATAAATCCATTCAGTAGTCCAAGTCGGGCGTGGTTGGCGCAATTGTTAAGATCTCTGCCTTCTAGCCACAGGGTCTCAGGTACGAGCCTCGACTTTGCCGAGATTTCGAATATTTATGCAACCTTCTTTTCTGCCTAAGCTAACTCAGCTTTCCATCCTTCCGGGGTAGGTAAATGAGTAC
>JAOBBB020273297.1:0-10980 GCA_025331005.2 Zoanthus gigantus | reverse complement strand
ACTGCCATATTTAAGCTCTGAATATCGTAACCTACGTCATACCATACCGCTGACAACCTCATTAGCGACCACGGTATATATCAAACCTATTCTTGTGTTTTCAAGTTTCGATAATTAATTTCACAATGTAATTTGACTTTAATTTAAAAAACATTACAGAGTTAATCTACTATACCAATGATTCAAACAAAAATAGGTTAGTTTAGCATTCAGTTCTCCTTTAATCATTTCGAACTCAAAGCTCCCCTGTATACTTTGCAATTGAAAAAATTTCCTCGAAAATGCTCATCCAAGGGGCTTTTAAAAAACGAAAAGAAGTTCATGGGCTTGTCGTCGAGGTTTTACGGTATGAGGCATTTATAACTCGAAATAAAACCGTTTCACGTTGAACAAACTTTTAATGTTACTTAATGACCTGTTAGTAGATGGGAGTATCACATCCCCGGGAGGGGGACAACTTAATTTTTGAGGCGGGGATGCTTGTCGGAACATTTAAATGGAGCCCCTAGGAGGTATCACCACTGGGGAGAGTGGGGATATCAATTTTCTCATCTTGCTACATTTGGTATACAACTGTATTTCATATAATAAATTTGCATATTATGACCCCGTACCCCCAACAAAAGTCGCCTCAACGCTAAAAACGATTTGAGTTAAAACTTTAGAAAGCTGAGCTTGTCAAAACAAAGGGCCAAAGTTTTGAAATAATTGAGTAAGTCCCTATATACATGAATTTCCTAAAAAGATCTCGCCGTTCAAAAATATTCAAAACAGCAAAATAGTAAAACCAATACAACGTTAAAATTTTCCGTGATTTCTATGCAAAAGGTTGTGCTGATAAATTTAAAAGTTGAATTCTTCCACGCTTACCTATGATTTTTTTTTAACTTTCTTGATACGAAATCTTCAGTATTTGAAATAATACTTATACACACAATTAAGATTGTGTTGTGCTCGGCTTCGTTTGTAGCTGAATCTTGCTCATGACTCACAGTGTTCCGGTCATTCAATTCCCAACTCTGCAGCTGCAGAGAAGATTTCAACATTTCTATTACCTGTTTGAAAACTCATTTCTTGAGTTGGAACCGAATTTGTGAAAATTTCTGTAAAAGCTTCTAGTTAGACCTCCTAAAGATTTGAGATTTCATGAATATTAATTGTTTTTCCCCGGGGGGGAGGGGGGGAGGAGGTACTCCCATACGGGTATGTGCCGCTGTTCAGGGTATGGTTTTCACACCATCCAGTCTAGAACAGAGTATATAAATCACGGAAATTTTTTTC
Source organism: Zoanthus gigantus (assembly GCA_025331005.2). Classification (NCBI taxonomy): domain Eukaryota; kingdom Metazoa; phylum Cnidaria; class Anthozoa; order Zoantharia; family Zoanthidae; genus Zoanthus; species Zoanthus gigantus. The sequence goes on along the minus strand of JAOBBB020273297.1, from coordinate 9,699 downwards.
TAGAACAGGGTATAAAATTTTGCAATATTTACAAACAGTTTAGTACAAGGTGCAACAATTCGTTCCGAATGAGAATTGGTTTGACTGGTTTTTATGTACGTTAAATTGTTCGTGATTCACAGGCCTGATATCTGTTTAGAGCTCATTTGCTAATCGGTGCAGTTTCTCTATCTTTTTCCAGGAACACGCAGACAGCAAGACTATCCATTGTCCCATTCAGTAGTTGCTTTTTTATGTAAACTTACTTCAAAGGATCACGATTTGCTAGTTTAGAACAGGGTATCAAAATAAAGCCATTTCTAGTTTAGACCGGAAAGGGTCAGGTTTGTGAAGGTCCAGCGACACACCCCCGCCCAAAATTCTGTTGAGTACCCCCCCGGGAGTTTTTCAAACACAGTTCATTCAACATCTAAAAAATTCCACGCCATATCTAGCTGCAAGTATATCTATAAAGTTAGGAATTATCAAACTGGATCCGGTACTTCTATTTACGCCACAGCGGTACAACGTTACAATTACAAATTATGACCTAAGCTTCACAGATTACTTTTTACAAAATATGTGTTACTGTCTTTGATAATGACTTCGTGATTTCTAAAATTTGTGGCATCACGGCAAATACAAACCACCATGTGATCGAACAGATCATCAAGAACGGGATCGACACTCGAGCAACCAGCCAGCTTCGCAAGAGCTGCTGCGTACGAACGCCTTCGAGAGCCAAGCCTGTGCTCATCTTTTGCAGGCTGACCTAGGAATTGCAGTTTTTCTCGCTCACGGACAATATCCGCCTCCATTTGCTCACGAGATGGCAAGTTTGCTTTACCACCTAATACAGCTGCAACACACTGTGCTTGAACTGCAAACATTGGAAACGGAAGGCAGAATTTTGGAATCCCCACAAATGCCAGAGTTGGATACTCCGGATGAAATACACCTAAGTACAGTGAGGTTTCAAGGTCATTCTCTAACTCCATTATCACGATAAAATGTTTTTTTTATTATGGTGTTAGATTGAACTCAAAACGTTGTAAAATTTTTATAGTTTCCTTCATTATTTTTTTTAATAACATGTTGTGTCTACTCTCTGCCTCATTTCAATCTTGTTTTAAATAAAAGTATAACTATTATTTTTATGAATTATCTGGGCAAGTATATCTTAATTGGGCTAAACAAAATAGATGAAAATAAATACTTGTTTGAATTGGAAATTAAGACAGGTTATTAAATTGATATAACTTGTTTTGAGCTAATTTACAAAATTACTCAATAATGCAGACTTGGCCAGTTAGTGGAGGCGTTCGGAGTAGCAGTTCAGAAGAATCCTCCTTGTCACTGATAATAACTGGGTAAGGGTTGGATATCAACAGAAAACTGTTATGGTGACATAGTACCAGCTGATAAAAATACATGGTTGATAACAGCTTTAAAAAGTACTTAAAAGGGAAATCAGTCCTTGAAAATGTCATTTTGCATCCCCATTTTTCCATTTGTTAATGCCACCATCATCATCAGGTCAGGCTAGCTCAGCTTTCCATAATATTTTTTCTCTAACCATTTCTGTCATTCATTGCATGCAACGGAAGTTCATCTATCCTGTACATTCTTTTGTCAGTTGGTCAATGTAGATCTTTTGTGGGAGACCTTGTGTTCATCTTCCATGGAATGGTTTTTAGAGAAGTGCATTTGCAGCTATAATTCTTTCTTGCTGTGCCAACAGTGTCAATGAAGCAAATGTCAATGTTTGCTGGCGTTTTGATTTGCTAGTGGAAGGAGAACTGCCATAAATTTCTTTGTTTGTTGGATGTTTTTGTATTATTCCCTATTAGTATGTTTTTATTACAGGGGTAATTAGACTTTATGTGGAGGTAGTTGCTGAATATTCTACTAAACCTAGGGCTTAAATGGGATTCAATTGGTAATGGCAGTGGTTAAAGGAGAAAAGATAATGTGGTATAGTGGATCGGAAGGATGCTTGAGATCATATAGAAATACCCTGAAAGGCCAGCATTCAATCCTGATTTGTAGAGCTGGGAAGCACAATAGATGACTAGTATACTTGAGTTTTTGCACGCTTTGAAAAGATGTTTAGGTCTTTCCTCTCACTCTTAATCCCGCACCTGCCCTTCCTAGTGGGGTACGGGTAGGCAATGGTCTCCTTCATTAAGTCTTGTCTTTTGCCGATGCTTGTGAATAGATAATTGATATCTGCATGCCAATTAGATTTGTATGCATTTCTTTTACTTCTATCCAATGTATTTAGACCACACAGTTTTTAGATTGGCTGGCTGTTTGAGTTGAGTCTTTCAAAAGAAATTGATTCCCACAAGTTTTCTGAAGTGATGGACAAAATCTCAAGCCTCATTAAAAACGCTATTTTAGCTGCTGCTGACTTTATTTCAGTAAAAGTTTTTTGATAATTGAAAATGTCCGTTTTACAATTGTTTTTGTTTTCTTGTTTTAGTCATTCTGATGGAACTGTCAAGTTCTGGGAAGCATCATCAGGTAAGTCAGTGTTTATAGTTATTGTAGTTATTCACTCATGTTTTCTGCTCAGTACTGTGCTTCTTTGCTCTTTTCTTCCCAAAAATAAAAAAAAGTAGAGTTTAAAAGTTTTGGTAAAATTTTCCAATGTAATAAGCTTGAGACAACATGGTTTTCTTTTGACTGTTTGCCATGTCTAGCACAATTGGTAAGATCTCAGGTTAGAAGTTTCTTGGCTGATACCCAGATAATCCAAAGGTTTTATATAATAATAATAAGTAATAAATCCTTGATGATAACTCCCCTAAAGGGGCTTTTCAGTGTCATGTTAAAATCCCCTTTTCTCCCAGTTAAGAATCCCAACTGGTAGGAGGCAAACCAGTTGGCTATTTACAGAGCGTGGTGAATTTGCCTCTAGTATCACTAAGGACAAATTCATTCAGTAGTCCGTGTCGGGGATTTGAACCCGGATCTTCTGTATTCAAATCGCCAGCTCTAACCACTGAGCCATGCTGCCTCCTTTAGAGTTTATTTATGCCAAAAACCGCTGTTTGGTTAGTGTAGGTGGTAAGTCAATCAATTCCTCTCAAGGGTGTACAAAAGAATGTGATTGAAGTTGATGCAAATGAGCTATAAAGCCACAACTGAAAGAGTAGTTCAGTTTATGTTCCCGTCCATCACTAAAATGACCAGTTCACTTGAAATGACCTGCTCTCCAAGTTGTGACTTCATAGCTCAGTTAGTTATGCAGCGCTGCACCGGTATTTGAGAGGCCACAGATTCGAATCTCGTTCAAGGCTAAAACTTCTTTTAAATTTTTTTTTTTTTTACGATTGCTTTAATGCACTCATTTAACCGCTATGATCGTTCCTAACATCAAAAATGAAGGACAGTTAATGCTTTCCCATTTGTGAACATAAATATTATTTGTTTTGATTTCAGCTGTCATGTCGTGTCTGCTAAAAGTTTCAACCAGCAAGCTTTTCGAGAAAGATAAAACAAAAAGTAGCTGCAGTGAAGGTAGTGACGCAAGTATCGAGAATTCAAGAGAACAACCTTCAACTGCTGATATGCCAGCAGATGAGCAAGATTTATATGCAGTTCAGCAGGTCAAGCTGTGCGTGCCTAGTCGAATACTTCTTGTCTGTGGAAATTTCCATGTTCTACTGTTTCAATTCAGCCTGATTGAGCAGACATTAGAGCTGACCGTAAGAAATCTTTTTTTTTTTTCCTAGTTGACATTTTTTTAACATAAGTTGTTGTAGTTATCTTCTCAGTATAAAAACAGGACCGGTCTCTCTTTACTAAATTCTGCTGTTAACTTCGCGGACCAGAAAATAATATTGTAGTTACCAGCCTCTTGGAAAAAATCATGTATTTATTGTTTCATCTTAAATATACTCACGTAGGGGGTTGGTTGGCCACATCAAAGATATACATTAATGTGACAGCATGATACTGATAGTGAGTTCATGTACATCAGTCATTACTTGACTGTGTAACTGTGCGATGCTGTTCCAGTCTAGACCCAAAAAATCGACCCATGCTCAACATAGAGTTCCAGTAGCTCAGTGGTTAGAGCATCCGACTAGAACACGGAGGGTCGTGGGTTCAAATCCCATCTGGGGCTCGGCTTTTTTCCAAGTTACTCCTTGTCTTTAATATCATGTAATTATTATTATTATTATTATTATTATTATTATTATCATTATCATTATCATTATTATTATTATTATTATTATTATTATTAATGTATTTTAGCCCGCTAATACCAACACTTTACTACAGCATCGGTTGTGTTCTTTTTTTCATTTTAGCAACTTGATTTCAATCTCACATTTGAGAAAAGTAATAATTATACAACAAATTCACCCGAAGACGGTGATTCATCGCCCACTGAAGTGAATGATAGTTTTCCTACTCCACAACCAGTGCCTTTTACACCAGTCAGCTGTAAAACTGGGGTGTACAAGAGGCAGCCTGGGTTTCAACCTGAAATTTGTTGTGTTACTGGTCCTGTGGCAGATGCAAGGCCTATTAACTTTGTAACTCACAGTTCACAGTTTGGAATGTAAGTATGTTTATTTTTAATCTTTTTCTGTTGAGCTTTCATTCTCTAAATACCTAAAATCCTGGAAATACTGAGCTAAATGGCTCATGAAAGCTCAGAGTGTTTCCTGCTTTTGGACTGTTCTTTACCAAAGGCACAAGTAATACCTATTTTATAATTGGTATTTTCATGTATTCACTTCAGCACAAATTACTTCCCAAGACATTTTAATTTCTAAGTATTGTTGTAACAAATTTGACCCTTACAATACTAAATGTAGTATAATGAAGATACAGGTTCCAGCCATGCAGAAATAACATAAAAACTTCACTTTCTCTCAAAATTAAATCAAAAGAAAAATATCTTGTGAAGATTTTGGAAAGTTAAAGCGAACAAGTGAAATTTTTTTCCCACAAGAAGATAAAGTTCATATGTTCAAACCAATGTGTAATTTTCGTTTTTATTACTTAGATATGAGTAATTTGAAAATAAAAAAAAAATAGACAAAAAACAAAGGAATGACACCAGCGATATCTTCACTAGTGAGGATATGGAAAATATCTCACTCGTATCCCGGATGTAGTTTCGTATGGAAAATACTCGTGAGTTGTCTGTTTTTCGGTAAAACACTCATACCTGTGTAATAAATCATTTTATTATACTTGCTAATGCTTGATGCTTCTTTTGTTTTTCATACAGGCTGTCAGTTAGTAACGGTACAGCACTGGCACTGGTGGATACGATACAGAAGAAACTGGTTACATTGCTCAATGCTCAAGATGTACATGGTAAACCCATCTTTGTTATAAAAATGTTTAACCGATATAAATTTGCTCAGTTATCTTCACTAATGAAGGAGAACCTAATGGAGATGTTGGGATTGAAGGAAACAGTGCATGGTTCAGATGGCAAAGGTGAATGGAGTGAGATTATGGTACGGGCATGTGTTGAGGAGGGATGATGGGCATGTTTTGAGAAAAGTTTGAAGTGAAGGGTAAGAGGAAGCGAGGACTTGAAAAAGCCTTGAGGGAAAGTGAGACAAAGCAGAGTTTTCTTTTTGCTTTTCAAGTGTTCTATAATTGTCTTGACTGACTTGTAAGCGATTCTGTTTTAATCTTTTATGTTTTAATACTTTAGAAAATAACCTCTTCACACAAAATTGAGTTTATTTAACTGATGCCAACCCGTAAATTCTATTCAAAACTAAAGCCAAACAGAACATGCGTTTTTTGTAGCTTATTTTGTAAATTACCGTAGTTGTTTGCTAATTAAACCAAATAAAGGTTGACATTGCTTGTGCGAAGATAAGACAAAAACATTGTTGATCAAAGTAAGAAGCTGAATTTTGAAGTTTTTCACAGCCTATCAACTTCTAGACTGGCAATATTTTACTTCCGAACATTGCAATTTGATAAATGATAAACTAACATCTTAGATTAGAAAACTACTCCATTCTGCTCATTAAAATTCATAGTTATGCCTCAAAAATTAATTTATAGGATGTATCAAATTTTACACATGTATTAAAGATAAGCCTTCTGGGATAGATAATAAGACGAGGATCACACAAGCAGGCTTGGCTACTAAGTCAAACAAGCTGGGTATCCTTAATATTAACTGAAATTCTTTTGTAGGCCTAGTCATGTCGCCATTCTCACAACAAGTATGCACACCCATTACGCCTGGAACACCTGTGTCATTCGTGATCCACGAGACTGGTGTACCAGTTGATTTGACCTTGGACATTGAGGGTGGTGATAAAACAAAGAAGCAAAAACCTCCTCGGCCCCCACCCCCTGCGAGAGCAACCGCAAAGAAAGTCTCAAATGAATCCGATGATGGAAGCGATGGCATATTTCGCAGCAGGACAACTAGTACAAGCAATCAAGAGAGTGCACCAGATGCAATCCAGTGTGCAAAGTTTGCATTGACCTTCACTAAAAAGAATGGTAAGTGGAGGAACAACATGTGCTATAGAATTGTTAGTTGAAGAACAAAAAAAAAGGAATTCTTACACAAGGTTTACAAAATATGGATTCGCAGAATATAATTGGCTCAAAACTTGCTTTGGCAACGTGGCCAAGGGAAAATTTCAGTGCCTAAGTCTGCCTTTAGGGAATCTTTGCAATATGGAACTTTTATGTTCAGGGAGATGGTACGTGCATGTGTTGAGGAGGGATGATGGGCATGTTTTAAGAAAAGCATTGGAGTTTGAAGTGAAGGGCAAGAGGAAGCGAGGACGACCAAAGAAGAGGTGGAAGATGCAACTGGAGAAGGAGAGCAAAGTGTTGGTTTGAAGAAGGAGGATGCCTTGAATTGAGCGAGATGGAGAGTGGGAGTTGGAGAGATTGCTGTTAGAGTGGGGTAAATCCTGCCATCCCCATTTACGGGAATAAACCTGGATCAAAATTTGATTGATTGATTGATTTATCTGCAGTATTTCTTACACCGATGTCTGTAAATCTTTAGTTTTGAAGATCAGCAAACTTGTGGATTATGTTCTAGTTATCCTTACTGAACATTATTATCAGACATTTGGTAATGAGAAATTGAAAATTGATCAAACAAAGCAAGCTACTAAAGATTAAGAGTAAACTGCTCTCAAACTTGTTCAATGAAAACAATGTTCACAAGTTGGGAGAATTTAACAATACAGTTGGGACGGAAAGGGTTGATAAACTAAAAAAATAATGGTAAATGTGTTCCTTATTCTTGCAGGATGCCTACTTGTTGAGTGCTCTATACGTGTCAAAGATTATTCAGCCACTGATACCCTGTTTGTTCTTGCAGATAACATGATATCGCCTTGTTTGTGGGTGGGTACGGTTCTTGGAAGTGTATTTGTGGTAGCTATTAACTTACCGCCAGGAGAGTCGAGGTTAATACAACCAGTCCTCACAATGGTTACAGGTATTTCTCTTCTTCTTCTTCTTCCTTTTAATTCATCTCCCTCTGAGGGAGGATTCTTATGAGTATTTCAGAAAAGTATTACAAATTTCGTTTTATGGTAAACTACTCAATAATGTTCAACATTTTTTTATCTTTCTGAGAGTTTCTTTTATTTATCTTCTTAAGAAACTGTTTTAGTTCAATTTAATTTGAATTTAATTTCTGGTTGGAAATCTCTATCCTTTTCCCAATTTGCCATTTCGAGTTGCTTAGTAACCGTTCATTCTAATTGGCAATAGACTGGTGGCAAGTAAACATTAGGCATCATTTATTGGAAGACCTTTCCTCTGCTTTCCTTTTTAATTAATTGTCGTTGGTTGGAAGAAACATGACTTAATTACATTAAATGACAATGACAATATTTTTACATTGATATAGGGTGATATATCGATATGTTAACTCGGTTTATAAGTTGAGGTTGATATTTTAAGTTAGGTATTAGATCTTTAAAGGTCAACTCATACATCGCCAAATACAATATATTGTATCATATACTTATAGTTAATATATATTATATAGGGTATGGTTGGCACAGTTGGTAAGATCTCTGCCTTTCGACCAAGGTCTCCTCATTTTGATACCCAACTCTGCTGAAATTTGAATCTTTGTGTGACCTTGTTTTCTGCCTAAGCTAACTCAGCTTTCCATCCTTCCGGGGTAAGTAAATGAGTACCAACATTTACTGGGAGCTAACCTCCGATGAATTGGTGTCCCATCCAGGGGGATTTAAAGACTCATCCGCTTAACACTACAGAAACTGGAGAAAAGCACTGTCTCCGTGAGCCACTTGGCTTTTAAAGTATTTAGCTAGCATATATATTATACAATATATTGTATAATATACTTGAACTGGTAGTTGAAGAAAGTGTAGTACGCTCTGCTCTGAAATCAAATGTGCGAGTTCGATTTGAAGTCAAAAGTATGACGTCAGACAAAAATTACACAAAAAGAAGTTTGTTTATTATCATAAACGGGATGCCTGTTGCTCATGGTATTCACTCCGACAAAGGACTACAGTATGAAACGTCTGTTATCATTTTCCCAGCACAGTGTAAAACATTATAAATTTATGAAATTGTTAACAAAAGTATAGATCAATTTTAAACCGTCTTTATCTTTTTGAAGCTGTTACATGTTGCTGAGTGTTATCATTACATGTAGGTACTGTCTTTCCTCTCAAATGTGGGATAGTACTTTCTGTGTCCATATTAAACAAAGAAGGATACCTGTTTCCATCACCTTTCCAGTTTTGGAAGGAACTTCAAGCAAAAAGTAAGAAGAATGGTTGTTAATGCCTTTCATAAAATTAATAAAAAATATTGTAATTGGTTTTATAATCTGTCATGTTTTGTTACTTGTAGAAGACACTATCATCAAACTGTCTTTCAGATTCTTTTTAGCAGTCAGCTATGATTTTAGTAGTTTATCGATTCAACTTCATAAATGGAATGCTGCGTCGGTGTTTCTACAGAAAGTCATTCGTACTGATTTTTGGAACTGACATTTTGGACTGTAGTCGGAAATGTCAGTTCCAACATTAATCTTACTAGGAAGTAAAACTTGTTAATTTATAAAACTGATTCAGTTTCATACTTGGACATTAATATGAATGATTTTAAAATATTTATGTGAGCTCTTGATACCACGATACATCAAATGATAAAATTGTATCTTGAAAATAAAAATGTTGTAGTTTATTTTTCTCATGAACAAAGTACCCAGGTGTGTTATATTTATGGAACTCGTTTTACAGTATCTGATAGATGTATTTAACTCTTTCAGTCCCAGTTGTATTATTAAATTCTCCCAACTTGAGCTCATACTTTTCATTGAACAAATTTGAGAGAATTTTAGTTTTAATCTTCAGTAGTTTGCTTTGTTTGATTAATTCTCATTTTCTTATTACCAAATGTCTTATTTTGTATGTGTTATGTAAGGAGAAGGTGGGTGTTGACAACTGACTGGAACTGAAAGGGTTAACCAAAACAGAAGGGCCTACTTTGATTGTTTAAGTTTCAACGTTTGATTTTCGTTTTAGATTATGGAACAGTTGTATCAAAAGAATCAACAGAGCGACATTTCGCAGTCATCTGTGCAGAAAAAGAAGCTAGAGTAAGTATTTTTCTTCACTTAAAATACTGCAAATAAGTTATATTGAATAATTTGTTTAATTATCTCTTGTTAATTTAGCATTTTGATTGGCTTGGTGTGTTGTC
>JAOBBB020273216.1:0-10980 GCA_025331005.2 Zoanthus gigantus | reverse complement strand
GAAGAAGAAGAAGAAGAAGAAGAAGAAGAAGAAGAAGAAGAAGAAGAAGAAGAAGAAGAAGAAGAAAAAGAAGAAGAGCATAAAAATAAAAAATAAAACTAGAATGGGAGAAAGTAGGAGGGAGAAAGAGAGAGAAAAGGTGGGGAATGGGGGAAGAGAGAGCTTAATTTACTTCCCTGTGCTTTTTTGTCCCTGAATTTGTACGGCGGCTAATTGCAATGATGAACAAAACCTGTTTCTGTGGGAAGGTTTACCCGTTTCATGTTAACATAAAATATTTTGAACAGACGAGTAGGAGTCGAACTGTCACACCGTTCCCTCACGCATTCGTATTAAATTTTGTTTTACCTAAAACTTTACAGTAAATACAATGAAAAATTCGGTTTCTCAATTTTTTTCTTGATTTTGGACAATTTTTCAGTTTTTTTTTTCGTATTTTCTGTACACCTTTAATTTATCCTTAGTTGTGGTTTCACAAAACTTAGAAATTCTTATAAATCTGCCAACATTTTTGGTCTTTTTTTTTTTTGTAATGGTTTACTTGTACAGATTTGACTCCAAAAGTTGGATAAATTTAGCAGTTTAGTTAAGCATTTTGGGTATTGTCAAAAACAATGAATCAAAACATGTTTGTTTGTAGACAAAACATGTTTGTAGATTTCGTGGTGTTCGTATCCTTGGTTAACATCCAAGACGATGAAGCTACCTATAAAATGTCTATGGAATTAAACAACACTAACAGAAAAAATACAGAAATTTCGCCAATATTAACTAAAAACAAGGGCCCAGTATTTCTTCTTATTTCTATTGATATGATGAACATATTTTCATTCTCAAGAGGAAAATGAATGACGTAATGATATTTACAAGTATTACTTGTACATACAGAGATAATTTCAATAGGGCCAAGTAAAATAAAAGGCGCTTTTGAAGCGCTTGTGGCTACTGCAAGTAGACTTGAAATGCGAAGGACTTTATAGTACATAGATAGTTAAGAAAACCGTTTGAATCTAAATTTGAATGTTTTATTTGTACGTTCTATTGATTACAAGCTAATTTTAGTAGATTTAACATTTGCATTTAATTTCTGAATGTTTTCAAGACATTAATATCAAAATTAAAGGATTGGAAGAAAATGTAAGCGGCAAAATGTATTAAATTTAATCGAAACTGCTATACCACGATATATCAACATAGACAAATTGAATGAATTATGGTAGAAGTATGCGTAGTCAAGAGGGAGGTCTTTGTCTAACCAATCTGCACACGAAAAAGTAAAGACTGTTTTGTCAGCAATTCCGTGTGATGGTTCTACTCCGCAAATACCACCGTAGGGAGACTTGTTCACAGAAAATAGAATTTCTGCTAGTCCTGTTACTCTGCCGGGCATTCTACCATAGAACATCAGCTTGTACCTGATAAGAAACAATACAGTCTAATGAGGATTCTGTAGTCCTTCTTTGTCTGCAAGTGAAAAATTAGTTGAATGTTTAATTCAAAATTTAAGATTGAGGCATTTCACTACAAATCTGCATTTAATCCTGTCTTGTTATAAATAACTATCAAAACTGTAAAATATTTAACATAGACGCTACATAAAAAACTAGATGCAAATAAAACTTTTAACCGATAAAAATCAGCGGTAAGTGGTCAGCCATTACGGATAGATGTGTTCCTTCCCCTTATCTTTTCATTTTATGAGCAATATATCCAGTCCTTTGTCGCTGCATTCGATAAAGTTATTAGTTTTTGTCTTTTGATATACTTTAGTAACACATTTAATTTGCATCTTTTTACTCTGTTTGCTGACTTCGGTAGCTTTGTCGAGAGAGAACTCGTTGTTTCCTATTGTATGCCCTTCTCCTTAGCGAGACTATGTACAAAACTGCTACTCGCTACAGATCACAGGCGTCACCTTCGACTGAAGGGCAGAGAGTTTTCAAGCGCCGAAGGCGCAAGCAAACTAAAAGGGTCTATGGACATGTTTCCTAGGGAAACGTTTCTGATGTGGGGGAGAAGGTGCGCTTATTTGGTCAAATCCGGTAATAAAAGTTTGGAGTATAAAAATAATTCGAATGAGATTATTCTAATAGGATTTTTTCTGAAAGTTAAAGGACACTTCCAACACACACACACACACACACCCATCCTTGCACCACCTCTGCAGAAGATTTAATTATAACAACCTTAACATAACGCAATTAGGAAAGTATATACTGTTGTGTTACCTGCAGCCACCCTCAAGCACATTTGGCTTCATCACGATATTACTTGATAGAATGCTAGCATTGGTAGTTACGTATTGCCATAGGTTATCAACTGGGAGCCAAATCTTTATATTTTCTTTCTGTACTTCCTTTAATAAACTCCATCTGTATGCAACCTTGTTTAACGGTGTTTCTTCCTTACAGCTCCCCTTTAGTGAATACTTTTCTGACGGAAGTACTTTGACACCACAGTTCGAATAACATCTAGCATAAAATTAGTTTAATTGAAATTACAGTTATGAGTCATTACAGTTATGAGTCGACAAACTGATAAAGTATAAAAACACAAAAAGATATATATAACGAAAAATAGGGTTGTGCCAAAAACACATAAAGCATTACTCTCAACATTGCAGCACAGTAAAAGGTTAATCTCCAAACAAACACCGTCCCAAATCCGGGCGCCATCTTGGACGTTGGTTGTTACAGGGCTGGGTCCAATTTTAGTCTTCAGACCGCTGTGCGTTCAACACAACGAGCTAAATAACGTTACAGATGTTACTTAGAGTCGGATGTGAATCAGCGATCGACAAACTTTCTGTACAGTAACATCCTCAAGGGAGAGCAGTTTTTTCAGTGACATTTGTTTATCAAAATTCTACTCGTAAAAATTATCTGCTCTGACGAGCGGCCATCGCTCGAAGCGTCAGCTTTGTGGTTTCTTGTGGCGATAATCATAATTTTCAAACTAGCGTTAACAATGTGCAGTACTAATAAAATGTCTGTAAAAATTAAAAAAAAATAACATAAAAATTGATATTTTTATTCAGAAAATCAACCTGGTGATTTCAATTCTGATTAAAACTATAATCTAATTTTATGTCTTAAACTCATACTCTTGCCTTGTTTGTCCTTAGAAAAAAGATGAATGGCTTCACTTCACCTGTAAATTTTTGAAAATACCGTGCCCTCAATGAAGGTCAGTTCGAAGCCTGTTACACTGTAGTACATAACAATGTATTCCAATACAGTGCAGTGTAGAACGTACAGTAAGTAGTACGTTGAATGCGCACGCTGGCCACACAATGAACAAGAAATCATACCGCACGAAGCGAAGCTGAGTGCATTATTGACAATTAAGTTTTCGAGTTCAATGGGCGGCCAGTATAAGTGTGTTTATTTGTAAATAAAACACAAACTGAAAGAATATGCAATCTGAGTTCACTGCATTGTACGACACAATGCATGACTTGACGAACTTGAAGCAAAATTGTGACAGACAATTTTTTAAGACAATTAAGTACGTAATTTAAATGGCGTAGTTCAAATATAAAAGAATAGAAACCACAAAACAGCGGTACATGAAGAAAATGTCATAATTGGAATGTTGTCTAAGTGTTTCAATAAAAACAAGTTGATAATTTATAAGTTTTACACCGTAGAGAAAAGAGTTTAAACTGACGTGTCGGACTGTTGTCCTTCGTTGGAGTGAATTGCGAATTCAGTTCAACAAAGGTTACAGGCCAAACATTTATCATATTGTACATAAAGAAAGATTAACAAATAGAACATTTAAAACAAAACAACTTTTAGGAGCTAATAGAGAAGCATTCAGTACAATTTGTAAAAAGCTAAAACTCGAACCGTAAACAAAAATTTAACATATTGCCTTTGTTTTAGAATTATTCTACAAATTTTCGTTATGTACGTTCAGTAATCAATAAAATATTAGAAGAACTCAACCAGTATTTGAAGCATTTTCAAACGTCGACGAGACAACCATCTTGTCAATGAACGTGCTTCCTTTTTGCACTAGAAGGCTAAAATTTCAAACTTGTTTGAAAGGCGCGAAAGTTTCGACGGGAATCGGTACGATGGGTCTTAAAGCCCTCCAACTCATTTGAGTGTTAAATGACAAATTTCGCTGGAGTAAATGTTCAGAAAAATACTTTGACTCTTATATTCGGTGGTTTGCATTCAATAAATCAGTTATTAAAGACTCGATCATTTTCAGTTCACCGTAATCTCAAGCCATGCGTTTAACAGAATATTGTCAAGGTTGCGAAAATTTCGATAGATAATGCGAAATCATGTAATCGATTTTGACCAATCGCGCACGCAGATTTGGAAAGCCGGTGAACAAACATTGCATATTAAAGTGCAAAACAGTGCATAAAATTGTAGTACATTACAGTACATCAGAGCAATACAGCACAATACAGATGAGTGCGGTGCAATCTGTTGAAATACAATAAGATACAGAACAGAGCAAATTAGTAAAGTACTGTAGAGATTAGCTTGATACCTGATGGACATTTCTGGTGGATCACCTTCAGTTATCGTCATTTTTTGAGTGGTATTTTGCATTCTTATGAGACCATTAACGCTATTTTTAATAATAAGGAGTAAGTCATATGTTTCATTGATTATGAGCTCTGCTGTATTGACCTTGACAGTTGGACCTGATCTCTGGAGAATACCAAGCTTTCTGATATCGCACACGTTTAACAAATTTAGTGATAATGCGTTACTCAGATTCGAAAGGTTTGTTGGAATTTCATGTTTTGAATTTTGGCAAAACCAGTAATATTCAAAGTTTTTTACATCAAAGAAATCAGGATCCCACGACAGCAAGCCGCTGACCGTTGTTATGGTGCCAAACTTTCGAAGTACTGCTGTTCCACCATCTAGTACTGGAACTAAGGGTGATGCAATCACATGAAAATAGGCATCATCGTAACTATAGACTCCTTGTTGACCATGCATGCTCACGTTGAATCGAATCAAATAAAATCCATATTGATACGAACGTTTCTTTACAATGAACTTGTCACTTTGTGTACTAACAACACTCCCATTATCAATCGCTGAGCCTGAAGGGGATAACTTGTATAAAATCCAAACCATGTCAACTAACTGTGTTGCTTTACAGTCTATACGTATATCTGTATCTAAAGTTAATTCCTGCCAGCGATAAATTTGGGTTCTTTTGTGAAAACTTTTTCCTATGCTTTCAAATATCGTAATATTGGGGTAGTTACACGGTATTTTGACTATCACAGCTCTGTCTTGAATAGAAACCCGCGACACTTTGTTTGATATTTCTAGGTTTACAACATATTCTCCAATTGAATAGTACGTATGTTCCACAGTTATTGGCAGTTTTTTTGTTTCGAGGAAACTAACGCTTTGGTACTTTTTATGACAATGTGATAGACCAAAGCCGATAACGGTTTCATCACCAAAATTTAGAACACAACAAGAGTTAGTGCCCAGGTTTTCTGCCGTAATTGAAAATTCCATAGTTTCATTTTGTTCTCTAGGAGCATTGTTAGAGAATGCTACGTCTATTATAGGTTGCTGGATAACTGCAGTTCCTTGGGCTGTCTTGTTACCAAAGTAGTTACTGCAACAAACGCTAACTGTATACATTCCAATATCAGAAAAATTGTGGTAAATTCTGGGAGGATAGTCTGAAGTAGAATTGGTCTGTTGGCCATCGCCGAAAGTCCACCTACATACATAAGGACTTCCTTCTGTAATGTTTAATGCCATTTCTGTTGGATCTGTGATATTTGTGTCAAGTAAGTTAATATTGAATTTTTGCAGAGGCACAATCTTCTCAATTACAATTTGGTGCGACCTATTTACAAAGCTAACGTTGTTAAATACAATGATAGTAAGATTTAGAGTTTCTGGTTTCGTATGACGATAAAACATTTCTGGCAGTGTTCGATTGGTTGCTGGTTTGCCATCATTGAAATTAAAATGATAATTGGGGTTCGAGCCATTTATTGTATCAACAATGACCTTAAAATAGTCAAACTGATAAATCCTTTCAAATGGAGACAAGTTTAAGACAGTAATATTTCCAATAACAA
Source organism: Zoanthus gigantus (assembly GCA_025331005.2). Lineage (NCBI taxonomy): Eukaryota > Metazoa > Cnidaria > Anthozoa > Zoantharia > Zoanthidae > Zoanthus > Zoanthus gigantus. The sequence continues at coordinate 4,892 of JAOBBB020273216.1, read as the reverse complement.
CGGGAATTTCCATGACTACAAGCTTAGATGTATTAACACTGCTGACGTTGTTGAAAACTGTTATGGCTATCTCATATACACCAGCATTACTGTAGGTGTGAGAGTGGTTACCAAGCAGCGTTCCATTGATGTTTCCAACTAAATAACTCCAAATATTTGAACCGTCACCATAGCTAATTGTTAGGCGTACCGTAGTTCCATTAGTTATTCTCCACTGGCCAGAGAAACCATCATTTAAACTAAATTCAGTCTTTACCACAAGCAATTCAACCAATGCGACAGCCTCCTCAACGTAGACAAGATTTCTAGATGTTTCGTATCCTGGTAAAACAATCCGCACCTCGTGTATACCCGGTCTTTTGTAGATATGACTAAAGTTGCATTTCTTTGCTGTTATTTTCGCTGTGCAATCTCCAAAGTCAATAGTCACATTTGGGGAAGGACAATCTTGGAAGACTATCTCAAATGTTTCAAAAGTTGCTACCGAATGTTTGGATACTACTTGCAAAGCTGTAAGGAAAAAAAGGATTAGAGTTGAAATCTTAGTAATGATTCTATTGAATCTGTAGTTCACTAGGGAAGAAGACTGAGAAAATACATAAGCTGACTTTAACCGTAAATTCTGTGACGCAGTTAAAGCAAAAACGACAATCTCTTTAAAAACTAATAATAAGTGACTAATAACAATAAGTGATTTATATAGCGCTTAATTCATAAGCTCTAAGCGCTTTAAAATAAATATGAAGTAATAAGATACTAATACTAAAATATAAAATATGAAATACTAAATACTAAAATATAAAATACTAATACAGATTAAAAGCAAGTTTGAAGATGTGAGTTTTGAGCTGAGATTTAAGGGCTGACAAACTATGTATAGAACTAATGTTTCAGGTAGAGAATTCAAAAGGTAAAGAGCGTGGACTGAATAAGAACGATAGCCATAAATTTTAGTTTTCAAATTTACAGTTTCCAGTTTTAGTGCTTTAAAAGACAAACGTAATAACTATTTCTTATTACTTATTATTTTAACATTTTTAGCTATGCTGCAATGGTAACTAAGTTCTATAATGTCTCCTTTATATCAATCTTCATGGTCACTAGTTCATTTTGCTGTTTTTGTATTTTTTTTTTCGCGAAATAACCATCACACAAAAAAGAGGTGAATAGTTGTAGAGATAATAAACCGAGTCGCGAATCCATTCTGATATAACTCACCGGGGCAAAGTTGTGTGTTACAATATCTTGTCTCCACGCTAGGCCCAAGTACAGTACAATTCTTTCCTCCATTTGCTGGACTTGGATTGGTGCAGTTTCGAGACCGAGTCTGAAACCCCGCTCCACAGGTGACGGTGCAATTACTCCACTCAGTATAAACGGTATATCCTCCGTCTCGTACTGAAACTAAAGCCAATTAAAGTTTACTTTAAGTCTTTAATTCTTTAAGTAAGTAATTTAGCATAGTCAATGTTTGGTAACAATAACTATAGTCAAGGCATTTTGTTATATATTACTTTTTTCCTACAATTTGCTAGAATATTTCAAACTTTAACAAAGGGGGTCTATCACTTACAAAATTAAGCAATAAAAGCCTACACTTTACTTGAAAGAAAACATTTCCTACACTTTAATTTGGAACTAAAATTATTAAATATTTTTCAAGCCTAGTGGAGACAGCGTTTATCTTTGGTTTCTATAGTGTTAAGTGTATGAAAAACGTGAACTTCAATGACGGGACAGTTTTTCCTCACACTTTAGTTCCCAGTAGACTCTGAAACTCAATTGACCGCCTCCTAAGGAAGGAAAGCTAAGTGAGTTTTGGCGAGAAGAAATGTCACACAAATATTCAAATTTTGGAAGTGAAGGGGGTCCAACCCAGAACGTTGTGGTTGGAAGAAAGAAATCTTACCAGTCCTGCTGTGTCAACCATGCCGCTCTAATTGGAGACCTAAAACACTGTTGCATAATTTGCTCTAAAAAAGGCTATTATAGTACTTATTCTTAAGGATCTAAGCGCTTTACAAATGAATACAGAGTTAAAACAGCTGAGGTTTCTAGGTAGTCCCCAACAGCGGCTCATTATACGGTATAATTGAAACAACCGTAAATACCCTCTCAGTGAAGAGGACAGACCACAACACCGGGATCACCGCCCTCAGTGCTCTTTTCAACAAGTGAGTGGGTTCTTCTATGTCCCATAATAGTGTCGAGAGACTGGGGCTACGGTTGAACGTCTTAATCCGAGAAGAACGTCATGTCATATATTTCGTTAAATATGCATTGCTAAAGAAAGATTATCAATAGAAATGTCAAGTTTATGCTTTCCTTACGGTGACCATCAAACGTTCAACCTAGAGGTGATTAAACCACTTGTTTCACTAACTCGCCGAATCACTTCAATAGTTTGTTTAAAAAACCATTCAAAAAGTACGCCATTATACGGTCCATCATCTTTTTCTGGAGTTACTGTAATTGTTTTGAATACTCTCAAATGTATCCTACCTTCGCATCCGTACAGCTCAACTCTCATCGATATATCTTTTCCAACCCAATCTTGAACATTAAACTGTATGTATCTAGTCGATATCTTGAACGCCAATTTGTGCCTCCTGGTGTGGTATCGATGAAGTGGTCCTTCAAAACACTACCGAAGAAAACGGAAAACAGTTAAATATACTATAAATTAAAGGTTGGGCATTGTTGTTGCAGAAGCACAAGCAATGAAGACCAGGCTGCTATGTAGCTTGAATGTATCGGACAGTAACTGAATGAATACAGTACTAGGACGACTGAATGTCGACAGCCGCGTAGAGATCAGTGTAGAAATACGTCGAAGCTTACCCCAAACGATTATCTCTTTCGAATTTATCCGGACTGCCACCACATAATAACAAACAGACTTAGTTTTAAAAACAAAAAAACAAAATGCTTAGCAGTGTGTCTGACAAAAAAAGTAAACTCAGCTACTGATAGCACTCGTAATTTAGTACCAAGTACTGACTTGTGGCCGCTGTATGAGAACTAAGGCCACTTTGATAGTTGGTATTACCCATAAGTCTATGCAATGTATAACTACGAACCTAAATATTTATGCTACTGTTAGCAGCCATGGACCGCTGATTCGTTAATAAAAGACGTCAGGGCTATATACGAGGTTTCAACAATAAATAAATACAACAGGAAAAACAAAATGTTCATGGAACAAAGCTGGAAAAGATAATTACAAGAACTGGGAGAAAATCTGCACTAGTACTAAATATTTTCAGTCTACATTCCATAATATAAGGGTTCAAACAAACGTTGATAGGAAACTTTTGGGATTTTTCAATTACTATTTCCAAGAAATTCAAACACTAATAAATATTTAATACAAGCTCAAAAACTCCCACAAAGGCCAAGTGCATATGCCAACCGAGCAACACTTTGCACCATAATAGTTGACTATTCAGTTTCCCAGGTTCCAGATAGAAAGTTTGTAGAACAGAAAGGGACACAAACACTAACTAACAAAATTGCGATTTCCGAGATTTAAGGCTACTGTCCTTCACTGGAATTTGTTTATCATTGCTCTGACCTTAACCAATGATATATATGGATGTAAAAAAGATTCAAGAAAGCAACTTACCTGATATAAGCAGATGGATTATAGCAACAACAAAAACAAATTTAAAAAATATTTTTAAAAGAATGGAAATTTTCAAAATACTATATTTGTTTTTGCTCAAGGTACATACTATTCATTTAGGGTGAAACGTTCAGCTAAATATACTACCTTAATTTTCCCCTCTTCTGAGTAATTGCTCCAAACACTACCGTCTAAACTATAGCTCAGTGTATAGTTAGTCACGTGTGTCCCCTCTTTGCCAATTTCCCCCTGGGTAGCTATGCCGCTTATATCTTTCTGTGTTCCGAGGTCAATCCGTAACCATTCTCCTTGACTCGGACCTGGAAATTGAGATAGCAAATCGTCTGTCATCTTTTCATATTTCAAAAATGAGGTGTTAGGCATATGAGGTATAGGAGATGAAAGACGAGGTATTAGTTATAGGAGATGATAGATGAAATATTAGGTATAGGAGATGAAAGATGAAGTATTAGGTATAGGAGATGAAAGATGAGATATTAGGTATACGAGATTAAAGATGATATATTAGGTATAGGAGATGAAAGATGAAATATTAGGTATAGGAGATGAAAGATGAGATATTAGGTATACGAGATTAAAGATGATATATTAGGTATAGGAAATGAAAGATGAAATATTAGGTATAGGAGATCAAAGATGATATGTTAGGTATAGGAGATGAAAGATGAGATATTAGGTATAGGAGATGAAAGATGAAATATTAGGTATAGGAGATGAAAGATGAGATATTAAGTATAGGAGATTCACACCTAATCCCTTTTTTATCTAGGTTTGATTTTATTAAGATTCATTCAAATAGTTTACAAATTAAAACAAGTTTCCAGGAGCCGCGTCCGTCAAAGTCAATCAAAATCTTTAATAAATTAGATCTAAATTGAACATTTTAGTACAAACATTTCGTGCTACACAGATATTGATTCAATCCTCATGAAGATTCGATTACTTTGAATAGATTATGGCGTACGTCTTTATAACATGGGACTTAAATAAAGAATCACCGGGTTACTATTGAATTCATTAATTTATTCATCCCCAATACTTTCATTATACCATTTACGTAATTAAATATATCAACTCGGGATGTAGTTGATTGATAAAAACACAATCTAAAACCAAAATATTATTTACAAAAACACTTGGCTTTTCGTTTCAAGAACTGCGTGGTTGGAGCAGTTGGTAAGATCTCTGCCTTGCGACCACAAGGTCCCCAGTTCGATCCCCGGCTCTGCCGAGATTTGAACTGATT
>JAOBBB020273215.1:0-19880 GCA_025331005.2 Zoanthus gigantus | reverse complement strand
TCTCAAACTTATTCAATGAAAAGTATGGGCTCAAGTTGGGAGAATTCAACAATACAACTGGGACTGAAAGGGTTAAGTACAAAGTCGACAGTTGAGAGTTTTGGATCGTCCGCTCCAGCGACTCACACTCATTTTTTAAGAATGACTACACAAAATGGGGATCACTACCCAACTCTTTACGATAGACGTGTGTGGGTTCTTCCAAGTCCCCCTATACTGAGAGGGTGGAGAGACTGGACCTTCAATTAATTTCCTTCTCTGAGGAGATGCAAAGGTCTAACCTTTTTAACCTTTTGAAGATGTTAGAGGAAAGACAGCACTTTCTCAATTATTTAAAGACCCGGTCAGGAATCGAATCCGAGCCTCCTGCACGGTGGACTGGCTCCTTATAATCTCACTGCTGTAACTCTATATTTCATTTGTTAAGAACGTTGCATCGGTATCGCAGAGATCGTATTTTTTTAACTTTTCTCTCAAATTACTTACATTGCATCGTACATAACTGTAAAGATAATGTAACGTTAATGTATTCATGTTCCAGCGTTGCCACGGTCCTGGAATTGGGGAAAAAAATGCCAGGCCCTGAAAAGTCCTTGAATTTAATTTGTGGTCCTTGAAAATCCTGGAATGGGCAAAAAATTTCTTTATCTATTTCCAAAAATAATAAAAATATGCTGTTAGTTAAGATTTTTTGATACGACAGCGCTGTAAAACAAAATTCACGACTTCGCAAGGCCTGATTTTTTGTCCAAAGTGAGCTGTCATTGGTTGTTTTTCATTTTCAGGATCAGCCAATTTAGTAAAGCCGAATAATAAAGTTTGTTTTAAAAAAAATGTGTTAGAAAGCGTTCAGGTTTTAGTTGATAGAGAAGATCCTGGATTTCCTTGAAAAGGTCCTGGAAAGTCATGGAAAAGTCCTTGAATTTCACATCAAGTAAATAATGGCAACCCTCTTGGTTGCACCGCGGAATGAAACCTCGCTCACAATAACCGTTCTAATATTTCATAATTGCGGAAGGTGCAAAATAAAAAGAATAATTTTACGCTGAAATCGTTTGAAACTGATTAAGAACCAAGCCACAGAGGTAAGGTTGAAAAATTAAATCGTTACTGGAAATATTTGAAAGAAGCATAGGACATTTCGGCCTAAACCATGGCCTTCATCAGCTAATACTGAAGGTCACGTGACCCGGACGGATCACGTGACAAGCGACGAGGAAAACGCCTTAATACCTGGTCTGGTTGACAATGAAAAATAACCAATGATTGGTCACTTTGGACAAAAATCAGGATTTTGTTTTACAGCACTGTCGTATCAAAAATATTTTAACTGACAGGATATAATTATTTTTTTTGGAATAAAGAAAGAAATTTTTTGCCCATTCCAGGATTTTCAAGGAAAAACTGGATGATTTAAAATTATATTTACCCACAGAAGTAAGTTTAGTTTTCAATTCTATAATAAAAGCTTGTGTGATATCATACTGTATAACATGCCTGCATCAGTCCCGCTTGACGGCAAAGCATGTATAATTCTGCCTTTCAAAGTACAGTCTTGTTCGGAAATTAAGCAGGTAAATTAGCAATATTGTGAAAGGCAGAGCGCAACGCCGCGATTGTCATTGGAGTAATGATCAAACCTTTTATATCGCGGACTCCTGTCTCCGGCTTGCGTGATAATGCGGAAATGAAACTTTGATGCGTATTGATGCTTTAGTCTTTATTATAATTTAAGATTTAATAGTCGACGGGAAGAAGTTGTGGGTTACAAGATCTTCAATTTTAGTTTTATTCTGTGGTGAGGCTGTTATCCTGCAAGGGGAAAAAAACTTGAGCTCGGCGGCTATTTTTGGGCCAAGAAAAAAATTATCGATTGCATTTCACCACATTGAGATAATTTGAAAAGATGTACGCATAAATGATTTGAGGGCTTTTTTTTTTTATTACACTGAATTAAATGCGTTTTCTATTTTATATTTGGCAAGGCTGATAAATACTAAAGTCATTTTTAAAAGACTGCTAGATCTTGCAGTTAAACGCCAATCACCCTTTAAGCGAATGCATTGTTGGTAATACTTCATATTTAAATTTGTTTTAGTTGATAGAAAAATTTAACTCCCGTGGCTTAGGTCACGTGTTAAAATTTTTACAGATCGTCAAATTAATTTTCCTATTTTCGAAGGTGTAGTTTATTAATTTTGATATCGCACAGGTAATTTTTTAAAAATATTTTGAATTAAAAATTTTAATTTTTGTTAAGTTGGGATATTTTTACGTTTTTATGTTTTTCCAAAATTTCATCTCGCTCTGTTTGAGAAAGACATAAGCTTCGCTTTGATAAATTCTCACGAATATTATCCTGGTCACACTGAACAACGCATTAGATGTAGATCGAAATTGTTGTAACTTAGTGACGTCAAGTGCTCAAAGTTTGGTTATGAATCACAAATGATCTGTATGTGGCATGTTTCAAAGATTATACAGCAAAACAAAACTGTCTTAAAATATAAAAATAACATCGTCAATTTCTTTCTTCGTTTTCTATATGTCGAACACATAATTCAATCGGTCTTTTCTATTTAACTTAGGTTTCTTCCAGTGGGAAGATAATTTATTTTAAGCTTTTGAACTCCTGCTGAAAGTAAACTCCGTAAGCCCGCGGTGAATACTAGAACGTTGTACAATAAAGATTGACGCTTGTGTCCGAGAGAAAATTGACAAAAAATAATATATACTTTTTACGATGATAAAAGCCCTAATCGTGTGTTCACGTAATTTTTGAAATTCTATGAAATATTTTGGCAATTGTTTGTAAAAATTGATTTTGTTTTTAATACTGTTTTAAGAGATTTTAATTGTTTATACCTTATAAATATTACTTAATGGTCAAAGGTTTTGTGGCCGTAAGCCATTAGACCATTGTCTGTGATAGGTTAGAATTTTTTTCTTCTCAGATCGTGTTATTTCATTTGTCGTAAAAATACAATAGCCTTTTCTTCACTTCATATGTGTTTTCAACTTTACCTCCAAACAAATTCAACGCTCCGTCGATTGGTTCTCGAGCTTTTCAAAATTACTTACAGCGGAAGCAAGTTACAAAAGATTTATTGCACTAATTCGAAGCCATATTTGAGGGAAAACAGAAGTTGCTTTCCTCCTTCCTATCGAATTCGTATTTCAGTAGCTTCTTAATCATGAAAAGATTACAAGCAGGACGCTCAAGTATTCGTAGGCATGTATCGAATCTAAAGATCCCGTCTGCTATACGGCGTGCGGTGAGTTCCTCCGGCTTAGTTTTTAGGTAGAATGACCATAAATAATTCGTTTTAATCTTTACGTTCTTCGTTTTTTAGGCAAACTTAGACAGCATGGAGATGTCAGTTGGTGTAAAATGGGAAAACTATCTCGTCACTCATAAGAACCGTGATTTACAGAAAACGGTAAGGAAATCCTCCACCTAATATTTATCTATTTTCACTCGAAAATCCTCAATAATATTTCTCGTTAGATTTTCTTTTGTTGTGTGTTTGCAATAAAAATTTACATTAAGCGATTACACTTTGTCTTTCTTCTTGTTTGGTAATAATAATGAAGCATTTTCTTGTCTTGAACTCGTGTTGATAATCGTTTCTGATTTGTAGATCTTCGCAATTAGTGTCGGAAGGCGATAGAATATTGAGCCTTGAGTACTCTTGGAAGAATCCCACAGAAATACCAGACGCGGGTCATTAAACTCCAACGTGTTTTACAGTAACGATTTGAAAATACCTCTTTTTCTAATTTCAGAACGGAAATCTTGATAGAAATACTGTAGAGTTCAAGTTAAGTGTGTGCGTGGGAAGCTAGTTAGATTTCTGAGCCAAAAATAAGCTTTCAAACAACAGAAATACGTGGTTCAAGTCACAACACTTTCTTCAAATTAATGATCAATCGCAAACTCTCAAAATTGTTAAAAGTAAAAAATTGCCACGCTCAGAGATTGCACCCTATATCATCATCTAATGATATTCACCTTTCTTTCCAAGTCATGTAGGCAAATAATCTGACTGCAATTTTCAGTTCGTTATTACGATAAAAAACAAAAAATCTTTGTAGCGATTGTACGATTTATTTAAACTTGCATCAATGATTATGAATTAATAGCTTCCATTTGCTTAAAAATTTTAGTTTTAGCTTTTTCACTTTTGTCTGTTTTTGCAATATTTTTAACGGGCCTGTTTTTTTAACATTTTGGAATACATCATACAAGAAATATATTCCATTTATTTATCTTGAGGCATTAATCGACCTGTCAACTTACAGTCCTCTTTAAAATATGACACACATGCAGTAAATCCATTTTGTGAGCTGTCTTTATTACTTGGTGGTTTGTAGTCTTCATGTTTTGAAAAACTATGTTGTAACCGAACGGAACAATTAGGTTTTCACTCTTTGATTATTGGTTAGAGCTGTTTAACTCTTCTCAAAAAATAATTTTGTTAAATTTTGTGTATTGTTTTCGAAGTGTACCTTGAACTAACAATTCTTTTTCTCAAGCATTTAAATGGAAATTTCAATTGCATTTTTCTTTGTTGTTGAGCGAAATTAGTAGTTTTGGTAGATTAAGATCAATAATTTTCTTAACATTCTCGGCTTTTTGTCTTAGTTTTATGTTAATCTCAACTCCGGCCTTTTGCTTTCTTGTAAAAAGCGATTTGATGCGAGCAGTGGTTATGAATTAGCAATAAACTAATAATACATTTTTTGTTGTAGACGTTGTATTAAATTGCTTTTCTGTTGGAGCGAAACTTAATCTTTCTTCCTGATATAAGTTAGCGAATTTGTACATAAGATATGTTAAAATTGATGTCGTCTTTAAACTAATAAACGAAAAAAATATTCTAGTATAAAAACGATCTCATTTTATATGCTTAACATTTGCTTGTCTCGAATTTGCTTCCTGACTTTTTTCACTTTCTACGTGTTGACGCCAGTAAGGTGAAAGAATGGCGGTTTAATTAACTTTAGTGTTTGAAGTAATCAAGGGAATAGAATGCGAAAATTGAGAAGAACATTTATTTACTTATCAGATGCTGGGTGTCTCTTGTGACTGAGAGGCACGTATTCAACCAGGCGCTCGACCACTGCCGCTCGACTGAGAGGCACGTATTCAACCAGGCGTACAAAACATTTCTTTTAAAGCTTTAAAAATGAAGTGAAATGTTTTAGGCAAACTTATCTAGTGTAGGCGTTTTAATCGAATTGCAAAGCTGTAGTAACCTTCCTTCTTTTAATTTCAATTAAAAAAACTTGCAGTAAGTTGAGAAACATCAAATATTTAAACTAAAATTTTTTAAAGAAAACAACCATTGATCATTCACCGATATAAATTTTTCTCAGCACTACTTTAATTCGGACGTTCATTCAACACATTTTTTCTGTAACACCTGGACTGAAACCATTAACAACATTTCCTCTTATTATACTTTAACCTTTACCGTGGTTCATGGGTTCAAGGCATTTATAGATCATAAATTTATCGGTCTTAAGATGTCTCTGCCTTCCCGACGCCCACAAAAATTGAAGTGGCTTAAGTTATCACTGTTCGAAATGAATATGAAATGTATTCGATCTTTTCATAAAACATTACGGTTTAGAAAAAGTCTTTGATGAAATAAATTCTATCCAACTATCTTGTGAAATATGTAACAGAATTTTCAAACAGTCTATTTATTTATTTATTTATTTATTATTTACAAAATTCGCCAACAGTCAGTAAACTTACTCGTACGAGCTTATTTTGTATGGGTTTTGCGCCTCGTACTTTTCAGCGTTAAAATGGCAGAGTATTTCTTTAAAATTTTGAAACAAAATTTAACTATAAATGATTTTTAAAATCCCTTAAAATGCTAAAATACTAAGACAGCGCTACCTTATCGCCGTCAAGCTTGGACACATGATTGACATAACATACATTTATCTACGGAATCTTATAAGAAACGAATTAGAAATACACGAAACGTTGGTTTTTATCACTCACATTTCTTGTTTATCTACGGAAAGTAGGACGAGTGCGTGTAAAAAGGCAGTTATTGGTTTTTGTTTAGCAAGTTTTGTGCAGAATTCTATGTTCGCATTATTTCAGACGTAATAGGGACAGGGATATTTTTAAGCAAAATGAGTTCAATGAGTTGCCATTGACGGTATCTGTAGCTTTTTACCAAACCTCAATATACTACCTGTACAAATAGGGCGGCTTAACCGATTCTGGTGATTTGGATGATAAACGACGAGAGGTACCCATCCATGCCGGTGGACAGACTGTATGTTCAATGTCTTCATTTAAGAAATAAAACATGTTTTCCGTTCCTTCATAGCCTGCTGTAAACCGAGGCGAACGTTTGGGAGAATTCAAGAGCAGATCAGTGAAAACCCGAGACGCATTTGAGGGTTTTCACCTGCTCGAGATTTCTCACAAACTTTGCTAAGGTTTTCAACAGGCTATGTTGTGTATTCGAATACATACGGTATTCTAATCATTCCTTTACGTTGTATGTCTTATTCCACAGAGGATTTGCATTCGAATACATTAGGGTATTCTAATCATTCCTTTACGTTGTAAGTCTTATTTCACAGAGGATGCGCATTCGAATACATACGGTATATTTAATCATTCCTTTACGTTGTATGTCTTATTCCACAGAGGACATGTTTTCGAATGTATTCGGTATTCTTATCATTCTTTCTCATATCTTGCAGCCTGAGTTGAAACTACTTATCCGCGCGGGAATTCCACACGAGCACCGCAACAAAGTGTGGAAGTTTTGCATCGATTACTGCGTGAGAGAAACGAAGAAAATTGCTGGGGATGGCTACTACCAGAATCTCCTTGAGAACATCGAAGGCAAACCTTCACCGGCAGTTAAACAGATCGAGCTAGATTTGCTTCGAACGTTACCTAATAACAAACATTACGATAAACCAGACGCGGATGGGGTAGGTTTAAAGTGAATCGCATTGTTTAAAGGTTTGTCCAAACAGAGCAACCACAAAGTTTAAGGTGCGAACCCCGGCTCTCGTGATTTGAACAATTTGTATGCCTTCCTTTCAGCAAAAAATTACTCATTTTTCCATCTTGCGAGGTCGGTAAATAGAATACCAGCGTATGCTGGGAGCTAACCTGCGACGGATTGGTGTCCCGTACACGTCTAGGGGGAGTCAAAGACTCTCATCCGCTCAACACTACGGTAACCATAGATATAAGCGCCGACTCCACGGGACACCAGACTCTTAAAGGATTTCAGAATCTGGATCATAATTATTATTGTTCTAAGTAATGTAGATATTCAAGGTTGAAATTTTATCATAAATGCTGGTAGAAGGGTTAGCCCTTGTTATTCGTTGTTGCTCTGGTGAATTAGTGAGGCTGTAAACGTCATATCCTTATGTTACTTACGGCGATAATCATAGAAGTTTCAACTTTTAGTTAATTAATACTCCAAATATGTCCACTCCGTAAACTACTTGCGGCGTTGTGTTAAGTTCAGTTAACACTCCAACGCCATCATCTTAAAACCTTTGGCGATGATTACGCAAATTTTTACCTTGACTTGTCTAAATTACGAAAATGTTCACTTAGCGAGTAATCGTTGAAATATTTTTTCGGGAAAAGAAAAACGCCTTTTGCCACTTTAGTGTTCATTTATACAGACTTCTGAAAGCTAATCCAATCAGAATGCAGAAACTTTACTAATGGTACAAGGTGCTCTAAAGTTTCGATTTTCGCGTCATGGAAGTTGTTTTTGCCATGGATGGAGAAACAGTTAGAAATTGTTAGTCTTTAAACTCTTTTTTTCCATGTTATGGAGAGTTTTACCTCTGTCTCTCTAAGTGCCTTCATATGCAGCTATTTCTTCATAGCCCTGCAGTTTTACAAAAACCTAGATCTGGTTGATTCAACAATCCCAGAAAGCATTGCAAATTCTGTTTTTCTTTGAAGAATGATACTTTTCAAAAAATTGCAAGTTTGTGTTTCAAGGTTTTGCCGCTTAAGTCTCAATATTCGTTTAGTTTTTTGTTTTAGCATATAAATATAATATCGTCACTGTAATTGCCATTTGGTATTAATTTTTCTAGTTTTAAGATATTTTTTGGGCACATACTCTTAGCTTTCAACAAAAGTTAATCGACTGCTCCTTTTTGCAGATTGCTAAGTTAAGACATGTACTCTTGGCGTACAGCTGGCATAATCCGGATGTTGGCTACTGTCAGGTGACTTAATTTCCATTTCATCCGTGACAATGATACTGATAGAGAAAAGAACAAGAACAAAAGCAATGACTTGTGAAAATAACAGCAACTGCATGTGATGGTGATACACACAGTGGTAGTGACAGAGAATGACCTTGACATTAACAAGGACAATAATAATAATAATAATAATAATAATAATAATAATAATAATATATAGCGATTTTTATATAATGCATATTCTTAAAGTTCTGAGTGCTTCAGAAATGAATACATAGAGGTTATTACACGGTGGCGCTGCCATATGAAGTTTATCTTCTCGTGGAAAAAAGATTTCACTCATTCGCTGCGCTCACTCGCGAAGTACTTTTTCCACTCGAAGATAAACTTCATATGTTCAAGCCAACGTGTAATTTTCTTTTTATAACATAGATATAAGTGTTCCGAAAATAAAAAAAAAATAGACAAAAATGATCTCCAAAAGTGTCTTTATTTTGCAAAGCGCGCGGGAAAAACAGAGGAAATTACGTCAGCAATACTTTCACTAGTGAGAATATGGAAAATATGTCACTCGTATCCCGGATATAGTTTCATAGGGAATCTATAAGTGGCGTATTTTAAAGTAAAACACTCATATATATGTAATAAATAGTTTTAACAACAGCGGATCACATATATGTTGTAGTTAATTTTTTATTTCAGTTAAACTTCAGTTCAATTTGTTAATTTTTTAAACTAGGTAGTCTTTTTGTTTTATTTTCTTCACTTTTTTTCTTTTTCTCTCCAACTGTCTTCCACTTTTCCTAACCCCAACCCTAACCCCAACCCTAACCCCTTTTCCCACCTACACTGCATCCTCATCCCCAACTCTTATACCCTACCCCCAAACATCAATTAACCACTATTTTCACTAATAAGTGTTGTTTGTACTGACCACGATTTGAACCTCTAGACTCTGGATCTCAGCTCAAATATCACTACCACTAGGCCACACAAGCAATCGATATAAAGTCTCTAAAATTTTCTATTCATGTCATTTTTTCAGCCCTAATAAAATCACCTAGTTAAAAAAAAAACTAACTAGTTAGAAAAAAAAACTAGTAAAAAAAAATAAACTAGTCAGAAAAAAATTAACTAGTTAAAAACAAAGGTTAACGGAAATAAAAAACTAATTGCAACATAATACAGTTGAAAATGACCACAGTTTTTAGTGTACACTTTTCTATTTACTTGTTTTAAAAAGTCGTTATTAATAAGATATACATTTGAAACAACCGTAAATGCGCTCAGTGAAGAAGGCAGACCAGAACAACCGGGACAAGGACAATAAAATGACATTGGCTGTGACAGTAACAATTACATTGTGGTTGACCACGAAAATGACAGTGACAAGGACAAGGAAAATGTCAATGACAGTCACTGTAATATTAATAGCGACAAGGACAGCGGTAATGACAATAACAATTACATTCCATGTTGAGTTCGATAAACGAATCTGGATATCAAAAGAGTAAGGTTGCCATATATAGCGCCTTTTGTAACATAATCCTTTTAATTTCGATTTTGTTTTACAGGGCTTGAACAGATTAGTAGCAATAGCACTTCTTTACCTAACTGAAGAGGAAGCCTTTTGGTAAGTTACTTCTTTTTGTCTTTACTTTGTGGGTCTTGGATGAAAATGGTGGGTGATGGTGATGGTGAGCTGATCATGATTGTAGTTCTCAACTTCTTCATTGCTATAAAATAATCTGATTGCATCATTAAAATTTGTGAGATTATCAACATTTGCAGGTTGCCGTGTCAACAACAATTTCCAGTTATTTAGGGTTGATTCCCCTTTTCTCAGTCTAAATAGCAATTTCTAAACTGTGTTTGTTTAGGATAATTACATTATACTCGCCGGTTAATACTATGTTTCTCTACCTTATCAAACATTTCATAAGCCAAGTATCCTTGATGGTGAATCCTGTAATCTGATTGGTTTCGTGAGCGGGCGGAATTTTACCATCTTGCCCGCCAGCAGATAATAGCGAATAGCCGACAAAAGTTTCAATAAAAATAAGTTTAAAAAAATAAAAATGTTATTTGCCGGCCGGGAGGTCCGTATTGAGAAAAATTGTGCCCTCGGTTTATGTACGGACGTCGGCCTCTGGCCTCGGTCCTTATGCAAGACATCGGGCAAAGTTTTTCTCAATACGGACCTCACGGCCGGCAAATAACATATATTTATAAGTCATTTTAAGTGAATGAGTCTATTTCAATATAGATCATCATCATCATCATCATCCATTGCTGTAATAATTATTTCCGAAGGTATTATTTCTAGAAATCCTGAATTAGATTTATGTTAACACGTTATAATACATTTTACAAAACAAAATTAGAATTGAAATAATAGTGCAGAATTATATAAACTAACTTTTTTTGTCTAACAAATAGCATATAGCGTTAAACTTTTTCAGTTTTCAGACTAGTATTCTGAAAGAAACGTTGGAGCTTCTTTGTTAAAGCTAAATCCTTTACGAGCCAAGTGGCTCATGGAGCCGGTGCTTATCTCCGGTAGCTGTAGTGTTAAGCGGATGAGAGTCTTTGACTCGCCCTGGATGGGACACTAATCCATCGCAGATTAGCTCCCAGCAGATGCTGGTACTCATTTACCTACCCCTGAAGGACGGAAAGCTGAGTTAGCTTAGGCGGAATAAGTGGTCACACAAATCAGTTCAAATCTTGGCAGAGCCGGGGATCAAACTGGGGACCTTGTGGTCGGAAAGCAGAGATCTTACCAGCTGCGCCAACCATGCCCGCCATGCTTCGTTGTTAACAAACAATAAATTCTTCATTCTATCATTTTAGAGCTCTTACCCAAATTCATGTGTTTGTCTAATTTTGATACCAGATAAATTAAAATTTTTGCTTTGTATTTCACAGGTGTCTCGTTGCCATTATTGAGCATATCATGCCTAAGGACTACTACTCCAAGACACTACTGGCGTCACAAGCTGACCAGCGAGTTCTCAGAGACTTGTTGGGAGATAAATTGCCACGGCTTCAGGCTCATATCGACAATATCAGGTAATCATTTGTTTTTCTCATAATTGTCTTCGTCATTATCATTATCAACACTTTAACCATCTTCATCATCATTGTGCCTCTCTCACTGTCATCGTCATCCTCATCGTCATCATCCTCATCGTCATCATCCTCATCGTCATCATCCTCATCGTCATCATCATCATCGTCATCATCGTCATCCTCATCATCCTCATCATCCTCATCGTCATCATCATCGTCATCATCGTCATCATCGTCATCATCATCATCGTCATCATCATCGTTATCATCATCTCTATCTTGTTATGTGTTCTAGAACAATCCAGAACATTCATATTTTATGTCACGTATTACTATAAGTAATAAATGTTGTCAAAGCGCAATGCTTATGGGATGTGGTAATAAAGATGAACGTCAATATCAACGTGGCCAAAGTTCCCATTATCGTGGCTTCAAGTTAGCTATCTGTACTTGACGATGATCGTTATAGCCACATCCCACAAACTCAAGTTATGCCATGCTGATGAGGCCTAAAAAGGCCGAAACAGCTGTCCATGGCTGCTAGCATTCAGGCTCACTACTTTTTATGGTAGGTTTAAGAGACAAAACCCGCTAAAACGTGGCCATAGTGCCCATTTTTGTGGTTTCAAATTAGCTATTAGCACTTTTACGATAAACACCTGCACGCTAAGTCTTTTTTTTTGAAATTTGAAGAACATTCTATACGCAATTTTAAATAGACAGTTTTGTAATATGTTTCGTAATATCCTTAAAATTAGTAAATGACAGGAACTTCTCGAATCCTATCCTAACAAAGTTCGTCGTCTTCATAATCATCACTAACGTCATTATTAACACCATTATCATTGTTTTGCTTATTCAACTCCAAATATTTCGATTAGTTTTTATATTTTTAGTTGTAAGCAAGGTATTTGCAATATTGTATTTGTAGTATTTTTAAAGGCCCTAGCTAGCAGCATTACTGTACGACATGCAGTTTAAAACAACACGTTCTTAAAAAAACTGCGACAATTTGCTGCCATTATCAGTTGGAAGTTATTAGCAGAAGTAGCAATGTTTTCATTATCCATCCCAGACTTTGCAAAATAACGGTAACAACCAAACACAGCGATTTAGCTGCTTGTGCTTGATCTTGTAAGCAGCTGTTTATGTCTCATCTTCATAGCATGCCTAACAAACATGCTCAGGATCCCACAGGTTATAAGTAATATTGAAAGCGTAATGCTTGTGGAATGTGGCTTAATTGATTAACATATAGTCTAGATAGCTAACTTGAAGCCACTAAAATGTTGCTTTTCGGTGGTTGCATAGTGTTTCTAATACAGCTTGTATTTTTAAATATATATTACTGAAGTCCTTATTAATAAATGGCTAAATGATTAAGTTGCTGGGGAGGCGGCTAAGATCTTGGCATAGATATTGACTTTTACGGGGTAAAAAACGGAGTACCCAGAGAAAAACCTTTGGAGTCAGAATGAGTTCAGCCGAATCTCAGCTCACGTACAAGGCCCAGGGCTCGAAGCTGAGTGACAGAGAAAAGAGGCATGGGTTCTAACGTTTCAGTTATCCTTGCTCGTAATCGTGAAACCCTTCGGAGTCAGATTGAGATCTGCCGAATCTCAGCTCACTTACGAGTTCAAGGGCTCGAATCTGCATGGCAGAGAAGAGAGACATGGGTTCTAACTTCTCGGTTATCCTAACTCGTAATCACAAGAAAGTTGTTGTGTTTATAGGGTTGACCTGTCTTTAGTGACGTTTAACTGGTTCCTTACAATATTTGTGGATGGCTTTCCAATTCAGGTAAGTTGCTGGAAATGAAAGTTGTTAGACCGTGGACAAGGTACAATCAAAGTTAGTAGAGTCGACTGGTTTGGAAACATATGGCAGCTAGCCTGTTCAGGGGTAAACTACACAAAAACAGCTGTCTCTGGCTGCTAACATTCAGGCTCAATATTATTTGCGTTAGATTTAAGCAAAGTTAGTAGAGTCGACTGGCTTGGAAATTTGATGACTTTCTTTGTTATGTGTTTTGGTTCTTCTTTTCCCTATTGAAATATGACGTTAACGGTGCACAAATAACAAAAGTCTTTGAGATGTAAATGAGCAAACGGCCAACGGACTGATGATGCTTCAAACCTAGAACAAAAGATCCTAACCGTGACAGTGCACACAACATGAAACAAAGAAACAGTGTAATCTTCTTTGTAGTTTGCTAAGTTTTAGGGCTTTACACTAACTTTTCAACTTAC
The DNA here is from genome assembly GCA_025331005.2 of Zoanthus gigantus. NCBI lineage: Eukaryota > Metazoa > Cnidaria > Anthozoa > Zoantharia > Zoanthidae > Zoanthus > Zoanthus gigantus. Next base: position 6,330 of record JAOBBB020273215.1, on the reverse strand, counting down.
TAGTCTAGTGGTTAGTTTCAACTTAAATGCCTCTAGGCAAAGTCTTTGTTTACTCGCCAAATGTTGAAAATCTGAGATGTTTTCCTTTATAAAAACAGAAAAATGTTCAGTCAATTTCATTTTATTTACTAACCAAAGTGGCTAGTGGAAACAGAAAATCAAGTTGCCAAAACTGATTTTCTACTAGTCTGTGGCTAGTTGGCTACCATTATTGTCGAGCACTGAAGTTTCCTAACCAGTCCACTCTAACAACTTTGGTATAACTTAAGAGCTTTTTAAAGTTGTTCCGAGAAGTTATTCTGTCTGAAAGTTTAGTGTCAAGCGCAAAGCATTTCTAAACGTTGCAAATGATGAGAATTCGCAAGTGGACAATCCGTTTCATTGCTTGTATCATTTTTTTATAGATTAATCAGAGCACGCTGTAAATTCAAGCCGTAAAAACGAGCCGGACCGGCTGTTCTTGCCTTACAAGTGTCAATCTCTGGTACTCTATTGCATGTCCTGCATTCTGATTGGCCACTCTTCTGGAGGTCTTTTATTCAATAAATCTCTAGTAGGGAAAATGCATTTCTCTTTTTAGATAACTGCAGTTTCAATACTTTGTTTACTATAAATTGCCCTGCTTTTCCAACTAAATGTAGGGTACCAAAAAAGTTAGACTTTCAGCCCAAATCGATCGCGTATTAACTCATGCGAAAACTATAATTTTTTTGCAAAGAAGTATTGTGGCATTTGAAGTATTATAAGGGAAAATTTGTTTCTATATAGTATGTTTGGTTTTATTATTCTCTTTATTTTTATTTTATTTTAGACAATACTTCGAATATGGGACACCTTTTTATACGAGGGAAATAAGGTACGTTTACTTCTTACTTTTTCTAACCAGGTTTAGGAGCGGATCATTAAAGAAATGAAGAAAAAAGGGATTGGGAAAGAAAGCAAAAAAAAAAAAATTGCAAAGAAGAAAGTAACGAATAAATTCGTACACTTGCCAAAGAAATCTTCCATAAAATGAAGGCAAAAGGAAAATTATACCAGATAAAATCTCTTTGACCTCATCCCCCTCTCCTCCCCCTTGACCTCATCCCTTCCCCTTGACCTCATCCCTTCCCCTTGACCTCATCCCTTCCCCTTGACCTCATCTCTTCCCCTTGACCTCATCCCTTCCCCTTGACCTCTTTCCTTCCCCTGGACCTCATCCCTTCCCCTTGACTTCTTCCATCTCTTCTCCCCTTCACATCTTCCCTTTTCCCCCACCCCCTTGACCTTATCTCTTCGCCATAACCTCTCCCCCTTTCCCTCCGCCTTTATTTTTCTGATGGCCCATCCCCCAAACTCGAGATACTGTGACGTAATTTGACGTCATGTATTGAGAGTTTCATTGGATTGGAGCAATTAATTTTCGCTACTACCTTATGAAAAGACTACAATTTTTTTTGCGACAACATAATAAAGAGAATACAAGGTTATGTTCGATTTTTTTAATAATCTCGAATTTAAACCCTGGCTTTTTGTGAAGTTAAATGTATAATACGATTATTTCAAAAACCGGCAGCTTAGCAACCCAAAGCAGATGATGAATAGATAAACCAATCAGATCGTAGCATTTCTTTTATTATACTATATAATTTCGTTTCTTCTCACAAGATAACTCTGACGTCTAGTTTCTTTGTTATCAGAAAGAATTTATTACCTCTTTATTCTTTTAAATGATATGTTGTCAGTATATAAAGAAATTAATAATTAGGTACATTAATGATCTAGCATTTTTAGAGCATTTAATGTCGTTGGTCAGTTTTGAGAATATAAGAAAATTTAGCTTTCATTAGCGCACGTTAAGGAGGTGCACCAAGATTATATACTAGATGATTCGTCCCTCCAAAGTTGTATAGATTCATGTAGTTCTTGTTCTTTGTAGGTTTTGTTCCGTTACGCGTTAGCTGTGTTTAAGACACATGAGGAGAATCTGTTAAAACTCAATGATCACATGAGCATCTTCAATTACATGAGACAAATGCCCGAGAAGATTATTGATCCCCACACCTTTTCTCAGGTAAGCATTGAGAGAATTTTATGCGACTTTTGTCTTCCTGAAGTTGCTAGTTACCGTACATCTTGATATAACAATCGAGGAATCACTTTTTCTCAGATAAGTTCCAAGAGAATCTCATTCGACTATTGTCTTCCACAAGTTGTTAGGTATCGTTGATCTTGATATAAGAATGGAGTCACCTTTTCTCAGGTAAGCACTCAGAGAATCTCAAGCGACTATTGTCTTCCACAAGTTGTTAGGTATCGTTAATCTTGATATAAGAATGGAGGCCTTTTTCTCAAGAAAGTACTGAGGGAATCCCATCCAACTATTGTCTTCCACAAGTTGTTAGGTATCGTTGATCTTGATATAAGAATGAAGGAGTCACCTTTTCCCAGGTAAGCACTCAGAGAATCTCATCCGACTATTGTCTATCAGAAGTTGTTAGGTATTGTTGATCTTGATATAAGAATGAAGGAGTCACCTTTTCTCAGGTAAACACTCTGAGAATCTCAGCCGACTGTTGTGTTCCAGAAGTTGTTAGGTATCGCTGATCTTGATATAAGATTGGAGTCACTTTTCTCAGGTAAGCACTGAGGGAATTTCATCCTACTGTTGTCTTCCGGAAGTTGTGAGGTACCATAAACCTTCATGTGAGAATCAAGGTGTTTAGAATCACGCTTTTAACTTCGTTTATTTTTTTAAAATCTGTAAATCTGTACTCTTTTATGAAAACAAATAGATATCTGAACAGACATAGCTATAATGGCGCTGAAAAAAATAGCAAAACAGTTACTGTTCATCAGCAGGATGCCTAAATTGTGTGGAATTCTGCAATTGGTTTCTGCTCAAAAACAGTATACAGGATACACAGGACAAAACGGAGGTGCTTCACTACTCGCAAAGTATTCGGCCAATCTTAACAAAGTATACATGTTCTGACATATACATTAGGGGACTTGGAACAACATGATATGGTTAAAACATAACAGTTAATAAAGTATCAGCTCGTAGCTGTTAAATGAAACGAAAATGGATAAAGGCAAATCTTTTGACATATAGAAACCTTAAATAGGTGAGTATACTTAGAGATTGATTAGTTTGGTTATAAAAGAATTTATTTTTGAATTTAGATCGTGAAATCGAGATGATTTTGTTTTTAAAAATTGTTGGACTAAGCTGCATTTACTTACTATTCCTCCGATTCTTAGGTTGCATTCCAAGGACTGAACCCTTTCCCAATGCAGAAAATTCGAACGAAAAGAACTCTCTGCATAACCGGTGTAAAGGTATAACTAACTGTTATATTGGTCAAGGTTCCATCATCAATATGTTGTTTACATGTTAAAATACAGTTTGGTAATATCTTTTTAATATTATAGGCGGAACTAGCAGAGCTGGATAAGCTTCGTGAGGACTACGTTAGCACCAAGTCCGAAGAGCAGGAGGATGTATTCAGTGAAGAAGACTGAGATTAGATGCCTTCTCTTTGTTGTCCATTCACTTAAAGAACCAAGGCAGCTGAAGGAGCTCTCTCTAGTTGAAAATTCTCACCCACCCCTCCACATAACCCCAATCTTGACACTAACCGTATCCCAAGGAGGGGTAGTTGAGTACTTTATCAGAACCCGGGCGAGAACATTATCCTTTCGGTGCTATTAAAATTTCCAAGCAAAGCAAATCGAAAGATTGATGGCAGCTCGACAACTCGAAAAAAGTAAATATTCAGTCGTTTATACGCGCCGTAATCACATAGCAAAAAAATTATTTCACTGCATCTTTACGAAAATATTGCAGAAAATATTATGTTAATATATTAGCAAATTGGATATTTCTCATAACGATGTCATTTATAACTCTTGTAGTCCACTAATCCAAAAAATGTTCATTGTTTACAATTTGTATTTCTGAGACTCATTTCAAGCGTTGAATTTCAATGCAAATGATAAAAAGTATTTTAATTTGATATTCAGCGTTAGAATGGGAATATGCGAAATTCAGCGTAAGAAAGGACCTAAATTCAGCATCCGTCAGATAAATATAAGTTGTATAGAAGTTAAACTTCGTTACAGTCGTCGTACTTCATATATCTGTAGGATAATGTACCAGCTTTGCTCACCATAGAAATGAACAGAGGTTATGTTAGACGGTCTGACTGAGGCCCAACTTGCAAGAACGCGCTAGTCAGCTAAAACTGCACGATCCAACATGAACCAGTACGAAACTCATTGTTGACATTCATATTAAACCTAGTTTAGCAAATGGTAAAAACGTCCATTTGTTGAGTTAAGCGAAAGAACGTTTTTCGCAACGGTAAAGATTACAAAGGCAATTCTAAAAATATGTTTTTCTGCTTTGATTTCATTTCACTGAAGACATTAGTTCATTTTCTCTCTCCCTTTACACGAGATTTGAAAATAGAAAAGAGGTCAAACGCTCGATCTGGAAGGTATGCAAAGACTGTACACTTTCTTAGCACGACTTTGAGGTTCTCGAAAGAACTTTACTAGTGAGCTTTTCACGTTGACGTTCTCCACAGAACTTTACTAGTGAGCTTTTGTACCTGCAGTTATTGTGTTTAGCAGACAAAGCACGTCAAGCAACGGAGGGTAGAATTTTGCATTCACAAATTTGACCAGGATCCCTTGCGCATGAAAGGAAGTCCCTGACGTTAGCCAGGTCGAGCACACTTGCAATCTCGTTCCCAGGGTCTTTTCTCTACGAGGTTGACACACTTGTCGCTCCTTACCGTTCTGCCCAATTAGAGTTTGGTTGGTATTTTACAGCTTTTGTGCTTGAGTATGGTGAATTTGTGATTAGTAAACACCAAGGAATAATAGAATGGTTAAGTGTGACGCCACAAAAATGTATGGGATTTGTTGAGATCATCCGAGAGATCAAGACTAAAAATGTATCCTTGCCAAAAATCAGCCTTTTAGTGCAACTTGTCAACAATATATTACCACACTTATGCTCTAATGACTCCATAAAAATCCTTCTAAAAATGGCTCGGTTCTTAACGTTAGGAACCAAGCCAATTTAAAAACGATTTGTATGGGGTCTTTAGAGCATATACGTGGCGACATCTCATCTCTGACTGATGGGAGATCTCGGCATGGAGGCATTTTTCATCTTGTTCTTTCTGAATATTACAACCAAATTAGTGATTTTACAGACCTAATTATTGTGACGTCATCATTTTAGTACTTATTTTACCATGTAAAAGAATTTAAGAGCTCAAAACAAAAGCTAACTATACAGCGATACTTACCGTTTTGTTAGGCTAGTTGAATCTATTTTTCTTTACATTTTCGTCCTCATTGCAAAAACATCATTTTGACTCCATCTGGACGTGATACTAATCCATCCAATCGTGGTCAAGCAGCAGTTTATGTCGCGTGAATAGTTACCAATCGCTACGCGATCCATTCAGTGAACATTATTTTCTTACTCGCTTATTATTTTCCTTTTTATTTTTCAGTGACTTAATTTCTTTGTATATTTAAAAACAAAAATGAAAAAGAGTGAATATGTTTATAGATGAACTGTTCATTCGTTTCAGTTTTATCAAAAAGGTTGTACAATTTTTTTACACTTTCAACAGATTATATTATAATATTTTACGAGACTGGAGGTAGTTGAGTAAAAGTCTTATCAAAATTGCTAATTTTAAAGATGACCTAAAAAGTTAATATTAACTTTATTTGTTCAGAATGCAATGCTTTAGTTAATAATTAAAGTATCTTGATCAATAAAGTCCTTCTTATGCAAAGACATGCAAAAGTATAGTTAGAGTGAAATTTAATACTCAGCGTCTCGGCTTCTGTTAAACTTTTAGTTAGGAAAATGTCGTTTTTCAAACAATAAAAACCAGAACTGAACGTGTACATCGAGTCTGTTCTTTCTAAGGTGTATAGAGTATGCCTTCTGCTTTCGTCTTGTATATCATTACCCCCTCTATTATCATTTTAATCTTAAACCAATGTATTCAAGTTGTATTTATATTTATCATAAATGGAATGCTGCGTCGGTGTTTCTACAGAAACAATTTTACAAATAGATAAGTTTTATATCGTAGTGAGAAGAAGTCCTTCCTCCGAGTGAATGCATAAGAGATAAATAAAGAGGTGGTTATATATCACAGCACGAAATTTCAAATTTACATATATACTTACGATTTGCGTAAAGTTGCATAAAGATTTCCTTTCCGCTTTATGCTTGCAGTTTAATGTTTTTTTTAAAATAAGCCTAAATTTACTGCAGCGTAGAGCATATTAAAATAGCTGTATAGTTTACTT
>JAOBBB020273214.1:0-30243 GCA_025331005.2 Zoanthus gigantus | reverse complement strand
GTATTTTTAGGGGTGTAAAAACAAAATGAGCATGTTGTTTACTCCGGTTTCCTCCTGCCTTTCTTAAAATTTACTCTATGAGGTGTTTTTTAGGGTTGAAAATATTTATGCCCTGGTATTTTTTAGGGTATTTTGTCACATATCCCAATGAACATCCCTATCCTTTTACCTTGAAGTACCCCCTAAAGACTGGATACCAGATTTGCAGTGAGAAACACAGAAAGGCAAAAGTTTCACCGTCTATTTCCACACAAAATACTCGCATTAGTCACTAACTCTTAAATAATGAAAAAAACTCTGAAGCAATGAGTTTAATTCTATTTTTTGAAAGCAATCAAACATGGAATACGATAGTCAATTTTAGTAGAATCTATAAACCAACTGAAGGAATTGGTTGATTCATAACAAAACAAACCTACATATAGTACAGTACTTTTAGTTGTCATATAAAGGCTATATAGTGAATAAGATTTTTCTTCCCCAATTTGCAGATTATTTAATTATGTCTGTTACACTAGAGGTAAACCAAAGCTTACAAAATAAATGAGCCTAAACATTTACAATATCGAAAATCTGCGTTATATTTGATCGTGAAAATATCAGAAACATTTTGCCGTATAAATAGTTTATAATACGTGACTTCACCCACCTGAACGTGCGGACAGTCTGTCTTGAAATCAACTGCATAGCCACCAAAAAATGCCATATATATACTTGGTTGATTATTTTTTTGTAACTCTAAGTGCTTGAATACGAAACTCTTGGCCGCCGCATACAAATTTAGTCACAACAGTCCGGAAGAATGAAATTGAAAGGTTGACGATTTTGGTTTTGAAAAGTCAGCAACATTTGAAACCACAGGCAGCCCAAGCTAACCCGATTTCTGGTAAACTACTCACCCACCCCCAACTAGGGTTTGGATGAACTCCAACCATAACCCTAAACATAACCCTAAGGAGGGATGGGTGAGTAGTTTACCAGAACTCAACAATTTGATCCACCTGAAGTGGGTGGGAAATAGTAAGTAACTGATGGAAATTGATCATAAAATAGGAGCTCAAGATGAATAAAATGTAAGAGACCGCGGTGGAATAATCTCGTACCCAGAGATCTCACTTTCCCGTGGGAGATCTGGGTACGAGATTAGCGGTGGAATATATGGCACGAAGATTAATTTAAATTAGACCAAAGTGATGAAAATTAGTATGTCTGGGGACCCTGATCATACAGGAATGCTGGAAGGGTACTGCAAAAAAGATATTAGATCGAGAATAACCTGGGCAAAGAACATGTTCTCTAACAGGAAAGAACTGTTAACCATAGCATTCGGCTTCGACCTTAAATCATGAAGACAGCCGTCATCTGAAGCACGCTTCCGTACGATGCTAAATTTTGGTCCTTTAAGAAAGAGGATATAAGGAGATGAAGAAAAAACCCAAGAAAAGAACAAGTTTAGAAAGTAATTTTTATAAGCCATACAATGATATTAAAAGAAAGTTGGTGTGAGTTACACGGGCTCCGGGAAAAATTGGTACCGGCCCCCGGTCCAATCAGCCAACAAAACACCGACCACGGTAAAATATAAGACCGGCTCCCGGTAAACCAACCCGGCTATACCCGGCCAGCATTAACTTAATACCGGCGGCAGGCAATAAAACCGGCTGCCGAGTAATCACGACCGGGTGCCGGTCAACGGTTGTACGGCGCCGTATAAGGGCAGAATAATTTTGAACGGTTTATGACGCCATACACAACCCGATGTTAGTTACATGATTGCATGCTTTAGAATAGTTATAAATTTAAAAAATATGATTGCACTATCAATAATTCATGAGTCTATAAATGAATTGCAAATAGCTATATTTGTGATCATTGATTCCTGTTTCGCAAGGTGATGTGACTAAACTCGAAGTTATCCTGTTAACGTTATTAGAAAAGTTAGCTAAATCATGAGACCTGCCGACCTCTTCAACGTCTCCTTTTTTCTCATCAATTCACTCGGAACAGATAAATTGTTGAATACTTGCCAAAAAACCTTTTATGGTTTTAATTCATTTCAATTCATCCTTCAAATTCATTGCTTTTGGCGACTTCAATGAATGAGATTTAAGCAGTTTTATAAATTGCTAAATCATACACCGTTGTGAAATAAATCTTGAATATGACGTTTAGGACTGTAGTCCTCAAGTTAACATCATTCACTCCGACGAAGAACTACAGTCCGAAATACTTTTAAACTTCTTTTCACTACGTCTACAGTGTATAATTTATCAATCTATATAAAACTGCTTCTGTAGAAACACCGACGCAGCATTCAATTAATCATTTTTAATGACACTTAATAAGATTTTAAGGTTGGTTTTCAGTTTGATATAGGGACAAGCATAAACATAAGAATAAGAATTCTATATATGTTCCGGGTCATTTTCAGCATAAACACAAGCACAACTGAACAAATGGAAAGGAACGATATAGCAAACGAAGTAGAAATTTCAAACTGTAGGATTCGTATTATCATTAAAGTCTGACTTCGTTGATGTCCCAAGCCTACGTTTTCCTTTATTTTTACTTACTTCCTCTTATTATTAAAAGTTGTGGTAAAGTTAAAACTCAAAAACCAAGTTTCTATCAGAATTTCATTGTAGTCCACCATAGTTAGAAGAAACGCATGCGCTTAAAAGCAGTGTGCGTGAGAACTTTATCAAAGGCCCTGATTATATGAAATGGGCTAACCCGGTTGAGCGAGCTGAAACACAACCTTCGGTCCGGTATTACATGATACGAGCCAGCCTGGCACGGCTACAAAAAGGCCCGATTACATGATACGGGCTGGCCCGGTTGAACGGGCTGAGGTTTTCTAACGGGATCCCGGCCGTCCGCATGAAATCTGTAAAAATTTGGCTTACGATTACATGGAAAATGTTCAGCCCAGTTTGCCGCGATCTCGGTAACAACCGTTCGGGATCCCAGCAAACCGGGCTGAAAATTTTCCATATAACTGCACAGCAGGGCTGGCCCGGACTGACAGTTGCTGGCATAATCAATCAATAAATCAATAAATAATTACGTAATGACAACTCCCGTAAAGGGGCTTTTCAGTGTCATGTTAAAAATTCCCCACCCTCCTAGTTAAGAATCCCAACTGGTAGGAGGCAAACCAGTTGGCTATTTACAAAGCGTGGTGAAGTTGCCCCTGGGATCACCGAGGACAAATTCATTCAGTAGTCCGAGGCGGCAATTCGAACCCGGGTCTTCCGCATTCAAATCCCCAACTCTGACCACTGAACCACGCTGCCTCCTTGAAAAAAATACACACAAGCGAAAAAATACACACAAAGATAAAATCCTTGCCTCGCCTCGATAACTACTATACATTCATCACGATTGTTTACGTTCGCTGGTAAACGGTTACTCACCAGGGAGTCTTTGCTGTTGTCTTTCCCCATAGATTGGGTTAGCTTGGGAGTACATATCATTCATGTTCTAGAGAAAAAAAAAGATAAAACAAACTATTTCTTTATCTTTCATCCTTTCTATTTCTTTATCTTTCAACCAACCAAGATCCACTTGAACGTAGCAGTGTAGAAATTAACTGTGAAGAGAATTACCAAACGTTAAGCTGGACTCGAAGCCCCAGTACTATTTGCAATACAAATCTATCAACTTTTTAAAGGCTGCTTTGTGCCGTTGAAACTGTCTTTGAATTCATCTTGTTAACTTAATGTATGGTTCTGAATGTGATATTCTATGTAAAAGCAAACCGTACAACATTAATCCATAAATACCAGCACTGCCTACTAGAGAAATTCCACATAATTTCCAAACCAGAACTCGGAGCACTAAACAAAAGAAACAAACAACCTTCTAGCTGCAGACACAAAATGGTCCATATATATCTCACATTCTTTAAAAAAAAAAAACTTTACATTCTTCACACAAAATTTATAAACTCTGAATATTTCGGCGAACTATTCACGGGCTCTTTGAAGAATAAGCAATCGTTGAGCTTCTAAAACTCCAGATAGAGTTTCCTTAAAAACGCTAAGTCATTACAATTTTGTTATATAAATATCAAATTTTCCATAGTTCCTTAATCTGAAGCTGAACCTCCGGCACTGAGTTGTAAAAAATGTGTTCTTGTACCTTTTTCAAAGCAAAGCTTTAAAGAGAGCAAAATGATCCCCATGCATGGAAGACGCCAAGTTTGAGAAAGATATCGGAAATCTCTTAACAATGGACGTGAAGTTGCAATGTTATATAGCTAGTGCGTTTCTGACTAGAATGCACGCTCTTATTGGCTAAATCGAGGTCACGTAGATGACTTTAAATCAAATGTTTCCTGGTAAACATCTCGAAAATTGTTGACCAACCGGTGAACATTGCTGTCCCGTGTCACGTTTGAGAGCAGGAAAATTTAGCAATTGTGGTTTATCTTGTTTAAGCTATATAACAAAACACTTAATGACTGTTCTATCAGGAAACTTCTGCTTTGTTTTCCTCGAATCGCGATCGGGAAACATTGAGATTCTCGCGAAGCGAAACTGATGTTTACCGAGGGAGCAGTCATCAAGTGTATAATGTTGTCAGAAGCTACTAAGCACCGAATCCAATCGAATATCGTTGTGTACGGGTTGAGTAATGATTGCGAAATGACTTCACGTTGCTGGGGGTCCACCTTCTCTTAAGTGCAATGAAAAAGTGTTTGAAGTGTCTTCCTTTTTAGGGAACTGATACACCAAACAACTCCATGCATTAAATGTTTAACTCTAACTGTCATAAATGGAATGCTGCGTCGGTGTTTCTACTAAAACAGTTTTACAAAGTGTTAAGCTTTACACCGTAGTAAGAAAAATTTACCAACTGACGTTTTGAACTGTAGTCCTTCGTCGGGGTGAATGACGAAGGACTAGAGTCCAAAACGTCAGTTCGAAAATTCTTCTCACTACGGTGTAAAGCTTAACACTTTGTAAAACTGTTTTACTCTAACAATCAATTCGACAGTTAATCACTGGTTTAGACTTTAATGAAATTCTCACCTGTGATTCCTTTCCCGCCTTGTTCTCGGGATCTAAAAAGCAAAAACTGCAGTTACATCGTCTGCTCAATCATAAACCTGTTCTCACGAACGTGAAGTTCTTTAACTCCTGCACGTTTGAAATAAATTAGATATCTTATAGCTTCAGTGCGAAAAAAGAAAGAAAATATCTTAATATAAAACCATAATTACTTTCACCGTTGAACACTTGATCACCAAACCAGGTTTATTTTTAAGAAGAAATAGTAAAAGTGTAATGCTTTTGGGATGTGGCTGAAATACTCAACATCAAGTACAGATAGCACACGTATAGGTAGGCAACTTGAAGCCACTAAAATGGTCATTTAGGCCACGTTGGATTTTTAAAACTTTATGTACGTCGTGTTGACTTTTTGATTTATTAGATTTTAGTTTTTCGATTATCGTCAACAAGAGTTTCAACTCCGACGTAAGTGGTTGATATTATTGTGTGACTATTCTTTTAAACTATAAAAAATCACTTTCGATTACCTACTAGTACGCATGTGCTATCTACACTTGATGAGTAAGAAGAAGTTTTGGGGTTAGAGTCAAAGAGTCCTGAATATTGGTACAGAAAATCGTTTTCTTTGGTCTGAAATACGGTTGGGTACGTCAAGGGCTTGGGCAACAAAACCGTACGCAAATTTTGACAAATATTGTAACTCCGAGACCACTTTATAGAGGAGACTTTAAAAGACTCGCTCCTACGTTTTAATAGTTTTACTCTTTTCCAGTTTTGCTTTAACTGGCAATATATCTAGAAAGAGCTAGAAAATAAAAACAACATTTATTTCAAGCTTACAATGGCAATTAAGAAGAATACAATATCCAAAGTTTGAATAGTTTTTTTGCAGGGGTTATTATTAGGGTTACCGAAGGAGGCACGAAATATTAAATGGGCAATTTTTGTCTTCAGTCAGAAATGGCCGTCGCTAAAGCGCATGTGCGAGGTTTACGAAAGCGCGTATAATTCACCAAGTAAAAGCACATGGTTTGAGTATTAATTGCAGATTTAATTAAGGATTGTCGCTCAAACAAAAATGCCCGAATGCGCGCAAATATGCGTTTAATTTACAAAAAACAATTGAGAAAAAACCCAAATAATCTAGAAAACACCTTCAAAGTTTGGCTGTATATTCTTGATTGCGCGACTATAAAAAGGAAACTATTAATCGTGTATAAAATGTTCCAAGAACCTTATTGCTCTATTCCTTTACCTTTGCTTTGAACTGAGGCGCGTTTCAACCTGTTAAGAAAAAAGAGCTGCTGATTTCTTCTATCGATTTTAAAATAAAATAAAGCAGTAACAATAGAAGTCTTAAAATAAAAATTAAAAAACAAAGTTATAACACAACCATTTTTTTTAAAGTATCAATTCAAAGACCCTTAAAAAAGTAATTGCCACTATTTTACTTATTATCCATTTATAGCGTTTATACCTTGGTTATTAACAATAACGTTATGAAATGATAAGAAAGGTTATTTTCATGAAAGAGAGGCTTTCTTTTGCTTGTACGGGATTTAAACACGTATTAGCGCTCCTACCAACTGACTTATGACGACACAGTTGTCAAGATATCAGGACTCTGAAATCAGAAGCAGCCAAAAATTCCCGTCATGCAAACCGGCATATCTAGCACTGAGAAGACCACTGACCAGTGCTACCAAAGTAAGAACGGTAGAGAAAGAGGCGTGGACGACATAGAACACATGGGGCGAGGTGCAAGTAGTTACGGCTGGGAAGGCAAAGTGGGGAAACAAAAGGCCCTAAACGGCATTAAGAGGCAAAGATTAATAATAATAACAACAACAATAATAATAATAATAATAATAATAATAATAATAATGATGATGATGATGATGATGTTTCTATTTAACCATGGTAACACTAACTAGCCCAAGGCTAACAAACTTGTGACTCTCATCGCTACCACTCTAAGGTGGACGGAGACCTTTCACATGACAGCCACACACACATAAACACAGAAGTCTCCGAGGTCCTACGGTTTAATGCCCTTATCAGAGAAGAAGCGAAAGTCTAACCATTTTCAGATATGAAAGCAAAGGCAGGATCTTCTCCTCAATTATTTAAAGACCCTGGCCGGGAATCGAACCCGAGCTTTGATCCTGCACGATAGACTGGCACCTTATACCTACTAGGCTAACTATTATTATAAACATGAAACACAATTATTAACAATAATCGTTCAACACCTTTAATTGTTACTGACTACCCCACTAGATTACTGAGAAGCTCCCAATATCAGTCAAATTCTTCTAGCTTATACTTAGACGGTCCTAATATAAAAGGGTAAAAAAGACGTGCCAATTCTTGATATTTTACCCAAAATATGAAGAAGTACAAATACAACTGCATCCATCACCAATTCTTCATTCTGACCTAAATTAACAGCGTGTAAGATAGTAATTTTGATATTTGAATCATACCAAATTCAAAATGTAAAATACCGTTAGAAGTGATAATTACAAGCAGTAAAAGCAAAAAAATATTACAAAAACAATAAAGTTTACCTTTTTCGTCTACGGAGAATAAACACAACAATGAAACAAACTATGAGTACTGCGATTGCCGACAGAACTCCAGCTACGATGGCAGCCATATTGGTATCTGATTTCTTTCTCTTGTTTAGAGCGTTTCCAAAGGATGTGTTGGTTGAAGTTGTGGTTGACAAAGATGATGTGACTTCACGAAAAGGAAACTAAAATGAAAGATATTAATTTTATGTAATTCGCCCCATTCCTGACCTTTTCACACATTTTATTTTACAGGTATTTATTATTGTATGCGGAATACATGTATTCTTTTTCAGGGTTCGAAATTCATGTTTAAAGCAACAAGCTAAAAAACACTTGGTGAGACCATTGATCGGCGAAAGCTTGAATTCTATTTCTTATTTTAACAGTGAAAGTTAAAGGTCTCATTAGAACCGCAATTGCCGGTTTTCACCTGACGTCATGGCGGCCATGTTGGTGTACTCTTAACAAAAGAATTTTGATTATTTCTTTTGTTTGGGACACCAACGTGGCCGCTAGGTCTATTGTCTTTTGTGTCTCTTAGGATTGTTTGAAAACCAAGAATATTGAAAAATATAGCGTTTAGCTGTACTAATAACAACACTTTTCTAGGCTTCAACAGCACAATGAGAAAAGTTGGATCTGTTATCATCTTTTATACAGGGTGATGGCAAGGGTTTCTCAATCACGAATCATGGTAGCAAAAATATTCACGAATCACGGATCGATTTTAATTTCCTTTATTCACAAATGCATAAGGCAATTTTTGGACCAACCATGCATCAAGCAAAACCTCTTCACCACCCTGTTTATACAAGATGCTGCAATTTTCTATCAATTGAGTAATAAAAAGTGCAAAAAATAATGCGGAAGATGTTGTAAGTTAGAAAAAAAACGTTCAGTGCGGAAAGTGATGTTACCTCTGTTACCAAAGCTCTTGATTGTGTTCGGGAAAGAGGACTTTCCTGTTTAAATTCAAACAAACCAAGTGTATCAAATAATGCGGAGCATTTATATAAATTCTTCAGTTTGTCATGCTCAGAGACTAAATTCTATTCGGCGGTAATCGGTTAGTAGCAACAATGGAAATGCTGTCAGCGTTTTCTAATTATCTTACATTTTAACATTAGTTAAGTCAAGGTAAACTAAATATGGGTTAAAGCTGACTGGAAATAAAATTCACCGGTCGGTTTTCTTCCTCAAATTGGTTAGTAAAACTGTAAAATATAAAAAATAGAATCTATAAAATGTATGTATAAACTAGAATATCGCTATTTAATTTTTCAGCTTTTTCTGATAAAATCTTGACCAAATCTCGACGGCATTTTGTGCATTACAGGGAACCTTTCCTTTTATCTGTTTGTTTTTGCTCTAGGGAATGAAGCTGAGTGTGTGTACGTAACATCATCTAAATGTTCAATTAACTGTGAGTTGAAAAAAATAATTGCTATGGCGAAAGGACCACGCTGGAAGCGTCGGCACTGATCTCAGTTCCCTACGGTGATGATTAAGCTTTGATGATTAAACCACGAGCTTCACCTATACTACCCGACGCACTATGCAGTTTTTCTTTCCAGCATATACATCAGAAAAATACTTGGCAGATTTCCGTGAGCGTGACTCGAACCGAAGTCTCCGGCCCTGGTTTCCAGTCATACATGCACAGGCACTACATCCTCATCAGGGACCACCACGAGGACAATCTAGCAGATTACTGAAGTGTTGAGGCTACTGGCGAAAGTGTAACCACACGGTTACGGGGAATTAGCTCCACTTAAATTTATTATTGGTTTTGATGGCCTTAACCCTGGCCTCGGCAGACACAGAGGACCAACTTACTCCCACAACAACGATTGCAAGAAGCAAAACTGACCAACACCTTCCACCATATCAATTGCAAACAATACTCGCAACACAAAGGGAAGCCGCATGGTATAAACAAAAGGTCTAAACAACAATATACTTACTACGTGACAAAAGAATCTCAAGGGGCAAACAATTTCTAGAAGAAAACGACCAGAGACCTGGGTTCGAGTCCCGTTCTGGGCAATATACCAATTTCTTCGGATCACTATGTTGAAAAGAAACTACTGCAACACAGTTTGGGTATATTCCATCATATGTGAAATGTTTCTCAGGCTCATAAACATCTGCTTGAATTAATTCATAATAAAAAAGAAAAATAAATGGGTCCAGGACCGGATTGTTCAAAGGCTGGTTAACTTTAACCCTAGGTTCAGCGAAAATTCAAGCATTGGTTCTTTTAGAAAACCATTTTGTTTTTCAAAGAAAAAAACTTGTTAATCTCGAAATTACTTCCAAATTTCTCCCTTTAAGGTTGTAAACAAAAAGATGGATTACAAATTTAACCCTTGATTCAGTTAGTGCTAACAGGCTTTTGAACAACTGGGCTCCAGGCTGTTTTTGCCCTAGTTAGCTGGTTCGTTCCTGTCATTCCGCGCCTATCAAATAGTTACTTTTAATATGAATATATATTTACATAAAAAAATTACTATAAAGGCGGCTAAATGTTTGCTAGTTGTAAATTTAAATTACCTTTGGAATTTGCTGTGTTGGTGTTTGCACATTGGGATTAACTGGACCTAGAAATTGTCGAGCAATAAAACAATTTTAGTAGGTTCCAAACTTCCAAAAAATAATATACACCGTCTGATATATGCAATAATAAGAAATTAGATAATGAATTTTAATTTCTTTATTACTCAGTAATAATTCTTATAACAACATAAGATAATTGGTATGTTAAATAGTGAAATTGACACGACGTTTCGGCATCATCTCGATGCCATTTTCAAGATTAAAAATTAAAAATTAAATGCAATTGCTATGTTGCTTTGTTTAAGTTTGGTTTGCGGCGACGTTAACAGTTTGAATTTAGTCAAAGCTCAATTATATGGGAAACAGTTTTGTAATCCATTCACGATCGAGACGAAATGGCACTAGGGAATCAGACACCGTAAGTAATTGAAAAAAAAAATACAAGGCTTAAAGTTTTGGCTTTTGGATATAAGGACGATTACGCAGCAATAAACTTTGTAAGAAAGGTTTTGCTGTTAATATAATACGCTTTCTAAATTTTACTAGAAAAAAAATACAGTTCAAACTTATCTTCGTAAAATTAGAAACAAGAATCATGGTTAACTAGAGAAATATTGCAGTTCTTTGACATAAAAACTCCATATTGCAATTATTCCCTAATGGCGGATTTTGATTTTCCTTGACCAAGTTGCACGCAATAGCGAGCTTCTAGCCAGTCACGGTGTGCGAATTCATATTTGGTAAACCTTGCGCAGCAACAAGTAAGGGTTAAATTTTGCCTTTTTTATTTTTGATTATTTACAATCCAAGTAACTGGGTTTCACAAGATCGCTTGACCCTAGTGCCTTAGTGGAGAGCGTAGGGTCTGTTGTGTTCATTTGCATGCCGTATATCTAAACTTGTCATAACACGCGATATTATATACAAGTGAGTATTTTAAGACTTTTTATATAAACTGCATTGCTGTTCGATTTCTTCCATTCTGTGACCCAGTATAGGGTGGTTTTTAATTTTAAAAAAATCTGCTCTTCTCCTTGCTGCTCTTCTCAAGGCGTTGGTCCATTTCCTTTGCAATCAGTAACATTAACTTTGCCAGCCGTCTTTGGTACAGGCGTCGTCACACCTGTCCAGTTACCATATCAGTGAGAACTCTTTAACTTTTTAGAATTTCGCAATCACCCTCTTTCCAAGTCTCTTAATATCATCAGTTTCCACATCTACTAATTGTGACGGTTTTGGTTTATTAACTAAAACTTCACGAATACGCTCTTTCTGTCTTTCTAGCAGTATTCCTTCAATCTTTAGAAATTGTAACTATTTCATTCTGACCTTTCAACTTGAATGGTGATTATGATACATAACTATTTTGATCAAGTTTGAAGTTGTTTTGAGTTCTTTCTATACTTTAAGTTAAAGGAATAATGATAACAGCATTTAAACTTAAACTTAACCTTGAAACTAAAATGAATCTCTAGCATCAATAAACAGAATAATCACTGCAACAGGATAAATATATATCAGTTCTCACTATTAACCAAGAGGTATGATTTAGTAACAAAGGAACTCAAAACAACTTCAAAGTTGATCAAAAATTAATTCAACCTGATTTGGTTCCAGTCTACCGGGGTTCTGGGTATGCCACTAGTTGTTAAAAAAGCATGGCGGGTAAAATCTGTTTTGTGTACAGACATTTCTCAATAAAATATCGTTTGTTTTGGACCACTTAGTAAGGTTTACACAAACTATCTCGCAATATTTATAAAAAATTATTGCAAGATACAAATATGCTTATAGTCCAGTGTATCGACTTACAATTAGTTGTTCCAGTAATCTTGAAGACCATACACGGATTTTTATTCTTTGGTTTACACGTAGGAACCAATTTGATGATCCTCCCTTTAATATCAGGAACTCCAGTTGCAGCTCTGATCTGTTAAAATGAACGACTTGGTTATTGCCATTAAATCAAAGTTGTACCAACCAATGTGCAGACACTTTTCATTGTCAGTGAAATCTTGTTAAGCTATGTTCTTTTAAAAAGAAAATAAATAGAAACACATTTTAGGCAATTATATTGTATTTAAAGTATAATAAAGGAAAGAAATGACGAAGAATAAATTAAGAAAGCGTTTCTAACCACCATATTTTTGCAAACAAAAGATAATTTTCTGTTACCGTATTTCCTTTAATATACGCCTAGTCTCAATTATACGCCACCCTCTAATAGACACCGCATCAATTTATATAGAAATGACAATAAACGCCTTCTCTCTAATATACGCCTCTCTCTAGTAAACGCACTCCTCCAAAAGCGGCGTTTCATTAGAATAACTGCAGGAAAATAAGACAATATAAAACGCTATACATAATTTTTTAAAAATCATCTCGTAGATACATGTGTAACAAAGTGTGACTTTGTGACTTTCAAGGTGTAATAAACCAGTACATATATTGTGTTAACACATGATTGTTCTTTGTTTTGCCTCTAGAATGAGCAAGCTACCACTGTAGTAATTTGATTCTTCATAAATATTTCCAGCCCTTCATGGAAACTTTGTAGTGGAACACTTAAATTGACATACTTTTGTCCCAGAGCTGTTAAAAGTTTGATTGCAAAATAAACGCCTCCCTCTTTTAAAAGTTCAAAAGTTAATACACGCCCTCGGCGTATATTGGAGTAAATACAGCAACTGCTTTCTCAACTTACCACTAATTCGTATGTTTTCTGAACCAAGCTGGATGATGCTTCCTTCATTTGAAACCTTCCTCTCTTACCAATTGGTTTCCAAGTTCCGTCGCAGTCTAGATATTTTGAAGCTGTCTCGTTCACCGTGCAAGGGACGTTCGGAAGGGGGACCACCAAAGTTGTGGTGGAAGAAGCGCCAAGATAAAAAACTGGAGTAGTACTAAATCCACAACCTATTTGAAAGATTGACCATTGATTAAAACAAATGAAAAAATGGAGTGATAGTTTAGGTAATCTAATATGAAATTTTAGTAGCTAAAAACAATCTCGGGTCTTCAAATTCCAGCATTTTGTTGTTGGATTCTTCTAAACTTCGAAGTTGTCCAATTGTTCCGCTGCATTTAGAGTTTTTTAAACTGCTGTATGAATACTCAAGTCCTCCGCTATTCAGTCAAAGTTCGGCGAGCATCTTCCGTTATGTTTCATCAGTTAGAGTTTTGTTTTTAGTTTTATTTCAGAGACATTTTGGAGACCTGAAAATCTGTTACGAATGAAAAATTCCATACGGTAAAAAAGAGAAGGTAATGGTTCAACAGGGAACTAAGAATTCACCTCCTTATCTTCACTCGAAACCTCTGCTAGATGGAGATGGCTGTTCATGGTGTTCACTTAGAAATGGTCAAAATTTAAATAAGGTAACGAGGGAATTCTTTCAGCAGGAATTCAAGAAATAGGATTACCTAACAATATTTCAGTATCCTCTTTGGTAAACCATCATCTTCTGTTGGTTCGTTGCTAAACAACAAATATTTAACAACACGACGTTTTAAACAGTTCACTACAGAAATGTTCTTCCAAGCAGCTTTAAACAGGAAAACACCACATATCTTTCACTATTAACTGCATAAAATAGAAAATGTGCTTAAAGTTACAAATTTGAAAGATCGATCGACCCTCTTTACTTTCTCTTATTAAAACTTGATAACAAGAACTTTTTAAAACAAGAATGAGAGCTTGTTCTATGACATCCAAATATTATATCATTATCAATGAACATCGCCAAAACAACTATTCAAAAATCCATTTCATTATCGAAATGTTTAAGTTAAAATATTTAACGGAATTGTTATGACGAACAGCAGTAGATTAAGTCCTAAGAAGTATAAGGATTTCTAATTCACGAGAATTCCACTGACAATGGTTTGTAAAAATATAAAACGTTTTAAGTCCAAAGTTATTTTTACAAAGACAAACAAAAGGTACCTTCATTTACTGCAACTTTATCCGCATCACAAGCCCATTTTCCATCTTCATACACAAATGATGGTTTTGGAAACGTACATTTACAGAAGCAATCGACTCCCGCCGCTATGGCGTTGAACTGCGAGCATTTGAATTGACTGCAATTCGTTGCTCCTATTAGAAACTTGTCTCTTGAACTATAGAAGAATTCGCCATTCAGTCCTTCTACACTTCGAGTAATCTGAAAAGTTTCTTCCAAAGAGCTTGTAAAAAGCGTGGAAACAAAAACAATAAAAGCGACTCCATACACTTTCATTATTAACAGCGGCGTCCGTAATGTTCAACAATTCATTTGCTAACAATGTCCCACTTAAAGCAATTCTGTTCACAACTATTTTAAAAAATTATTTTTGATGCTAAGAAACATACAAAACCAATTTTAACCGAAAGCCCTTATTTTAGTATTACGAGTTAACAGTGATATTCCACTTTTTCGTCTAGTGTAATAGTCGCAATGCAAATTCAAAATAGTTATATTTTTGGTATTCTTGAATCATTTCCTTGGGAAAAAATACTCAAGTCATATCGTCAGAGCCAGAGGTACTTCAAAAATCACGCACTGAAACCGGTACAGTTGAATGAACAGACATAAATTGCATCACGATTCCTATACAAACTTTCCTAATGGGGCCAATTTTATTCTATAATAATTATTCTTTCTCAGCGCTTTAATTTAGTAATTAGCTGGTGAATTTACAGATGTAAAGATGAAATTCCTTTTCAACGAGCCACGCGTGCTCCATTGACAGAGCAATAATGTAATTAAAATATTGCACCGCGATAAGAAACAATGAACACGTTATGGTATTTAAATAAACTTTTTCTAACTACAAAGGAGTCAAAGGAATATTTATAAACTCTATCTTTTTTTATCTTATCAATATTATTTCTAGTATGACTCGAGCTTATTCAAGGTTGAAAGTAAACAAGTTTAAAATACTAAGGAACCAATACGTATCAGTGTACGAGTCAATTCTACTTATAGATAGATCGAAAGAACGGATGAATAACTGACCGGATGGCTGAATAAACGGCAGAATAAATGAATGGTTGCCCCAATATTTCTCGCAACAGTTGGTTAAACAAGAAAATAAAATATTCGTAATTACACGTATAAGGCTGATGGCTATTCAAGTGCACGACAGCAAAACCACGCGTTTTTAGCTTTTCTTGGGTATGAATATTAAATATAACACTTTTGAATTTACTCGATAACAGTAATTATAAGGAGAAAACTACTAGAAATAACAATGATGATGACGATAATAATAATAAAAAAATAATAATAACAATACATGTTAATTCAGGGAGTCAGATTGTGCTTCTGATAAAATCACTAAGTTAACCCCATGGACGGCTAATCGAACATCTAAACAGGATCGCCCATTGGTGCTACTATGGTGACGAGCATGTTATATCAACCGGTAGGAGCGAACACGAGACCCGTCGAATGAACTACGAAAAAAGATTTTGATTAATTGTAAAAATGAATTCTTTTGAAATTAGAGAATTGGTTCTCCCATGGTTAGGATCTTCACCAACAGCAAGTATGGCGTATCTGGCTCGTATATTTTTATTCCCTTTCTCCATCGACATTTAGAAGCAGTAATTAATCACTTATAGTATCTTTAAAGAAACAGCAGATCCTTTTACCTAAATTGCACAATTTACTGAGAGGTTGTACCCGAGAGTTCCCGGGCTCTTTGAAAACTTGGAGAATTTTTTCGCATTTTCAGGGCTGTGTGATTCCTTTTAAACACCTTTATACCGAGCAACGTTCATTAATAAAACAAAAATGACAAGCTGAGCAAGAAGACATAAAAATAAAAACGTTTAAACTGTCCTGGAAATATTTCGGTTGATCGTTGTCATACAGAAGGCAACTTAGTTAAAATGCTCGCCACATTTGCCCTGTTGTTTTATTATTAATTAATAAGAATTTCATTTTTTGTTATATATATATATATATATATATATATATATACACATACGTCAGATGGAACTCAGGTATATCAGAATCAGGAAAAGCAACAACATCCAAGCTATGCATTTTCCGCTTCCGCTCTTCAAAACCGTTGTTGTCTATAATTACGCTCTGACTGCGACGTTCAACATCAACATCCCGCCAATAAATGTCGTTTCATGCATTTTGCACGCAACCGTGAAAAACGAGCTTGAAAGAGAATGAAGCGTTGATACGACCCTGCACCAAACACAGTAATCGCTAAGCTTTAAGTGGCACAGATAGACTCAACAAAATTGAAATGCTCGCCAAATCATTTAATTTTCACGTTAAATATAATTTAATCGTTTCAAAACACATATGTACACTTTTATATTTTTACTAAAAACATACGTTGTTACATCCATAGTCTTGTTTTGTTGTTTTTTGATTCCTGGTTTTTATTCTGTCTTACAGGTCTGTGGTTAACACTTATCGAGGAGAAGGAGACAATCGTAGTCTGCAAAATGTCCATAATACCACTTTTAAGATGAACAATGTTTTTATCACCACTAGGAACGGGCAAAATGTCGCTTTCACTACCGATAGGGTGCAAAAATAATGTCCTTAACACCACCTGTATGGCGCAAAATGTCCCTGTTATCACAGGTAGACTTCAAAACGTCCTACCCCCGGTTGGGTGCATGACGTCCCTTGCATCACCTAAAGGTGCAAATTTTCCCTGTTATCAAAGGTTGTCTTTAAAACATCCCTACCACCGCCAGTAGAGTGCAAAATGTCTCTAGCACCACCTGCAGTGCAGGAAATGTCCCTACCACCACCTGTAGTGTGCAAACGCTCGGTTGGATTCAGCCATACGGTGGAGATCTCTCTTTCTCTTTATTACAGTGCCCTACAAAGATAAACGACTCCTTAGAATCAAGTATTCACAAATGCCTAAACGATCTGTAATAGGAAAACATTTCCTGAGCATTATTTATTAAAATGTATTATAAAATAATTTGGATAGTAAGTGCATTTTGATTGGTCTACAAGTGTGTTTCAGTCATAGCGCTATGAAGCCCAAAAATGGCCCGAGCAATGTGGTTTGACTGTCTCCGAGTTGTGAGAATTTACAGTACGTGCTTCGTATATCATCTTTCTCTTTGTTAAAAATGAAAATAATAATTTTATAAAAGAAATAAAACATGCTGTTCGTGCCTTCATAGCCTGGTGAAAACCGAAGCAAACGTCTGGGAGAATTCAAGAGCAGAGCAGCACCCGCTCGAGAATTCTCACAAAGGTTGCCAAAAACATGTTTTATTTCTTAAATGGTACGCCTGGTATGAACGCACGAATGAATGCACTCAGTCCTGTATCTAGCAAAAATGTAG
Organism: Zoanthus gigantus; assembly: GCA_025331005.2. Classification (NCBI taxonomy): domain Eukaryota; kingdom Metazoa; phylum Cnidaria; class Anthozoa; order Zoantharia; family Zoanthidae; genus Zoanthus; species Zoanthus gigantus. Next base: position 12,769 of record JAOBBB020273214.1, on the reverse strand, counting down.
AAATGTAGCAGTAGTGAGAAATAATGAGAACAGTTTGGTGAAAAGTATTTAGTATAAAAGATTCTCAAGTTTAGTGAAACAGCAAACATCAGATTAGTTGCACTGAACCGCCAGTTTGAATCCGCCGAGATCCTCAGGATCAACAACGTTGAAGGGTTAGAATTTGGCCGTATAAAAAACATTGTGCTTCTGAGTTCTGAGATTTTATTTTGTTTGTTTATTTATTAGGCCAGACCAATCTGATCTTTGGAAACACGGGCCAAACCGATCTTGTTTCACTTGTATCAAAAGCTTCAAAATCTTAATTGTAAAATTTTTCTTGGTAAAGACAAAAACTTCACAGTTTCGCATTACAACTTGCCGTTATATATATAGGTCATAGCATTGTGGCCAGGTATCTACTAGGAACCAAGTGTTAGAACATTAGGGTAAATATATCTCAAAAGTTGAACAAAGCGTGCAATATTATATTAAGTGCCTGTACAAGTAACCGATCACCAAACAACTAAATATTTATTAGTAGAAAAGTTCAAGATTGTTTTCCACCACCCCACCGGGCACTAACCTCATTATTGTACGCATCTATTAGTTCCTTTGCTAACTTTTGATACATTCGCGCGTTCTTTGACCCGGATTGGTCACGTGCTGCAGTAACAAGCCATTTTATTGCAAAGAACCGTCTGCAAGCATCCCGAAGTGGTGATGGTACCTGGTGGTGCGTAAAACACGATCAATAAACAAACACAGGGCGGTTACTATACCTCATTTCAATCTGTTATTACATCAAAACAATTACCACTCTTGTTCCCAGATACCTTCTCTTCTCTGCTTTGCGGGTGAGACACACATCAGTCTGTAATAATTTCTGATAGGCTGCTCCAAACTGCACAACCAAAACATCTCTTTTCTGAATTACAAGGGCCTCAGTCTAAAGCTTTTTGTTCTTAACATCAGAGCAAGAGTTTTAAGTTTTTTCAGGGAGAAACTGACAGCAGACTCAAAAACTTCCTTGCTGACTTTTAAGCTCGCCCCAATTTCTATCCTGGCATACTTCAAAAATAGATTTTACCAGATGTCTTTCTAGCGTGAAGTGTGCAAGGACATCTGGAAACAAGATGAAACAAATACAACACTGACCTGGAAGACTTTGCCAGCTTTTCTCATGGGTATTACTCCAACGACTGGTTTACAGTTGGCCACTGCCTGGTGGAATACAACCAGTGGGTCTGTTTCTATTTTCTCTGGCTCAGAAGATGATCTCTTTCTATAAGTTCAATAGCACATAAAATGGAAATGTCCCTTAACTTTGCACTAAGATATAAAAATGCAAATTAGATAAAAAGGTGGGGAAAACATTTGACAGCAAATCGTACAAGCTTGGGTCTGTTGATAAGATCACTGGCAAGAGAGGACAGCCAAGCTTTTCAATCATTGGTATTGTAGGGTGTTAAACACTAACTTGTGAAGTGTTTCTTGTGCCAGACCATCTGCAGGGGTGAATCTGTAGCTGATATCATGAATGGTGCATAAGGCATTTCTCGTGCACGGTACTACAGGCTGATGCAATCAAAGACAACTAAAATTGCTTTACAGACAACAACTTGCACATTATTAGTAATAATTATTCTACAGTGACATAACAAGTGTAAACTCTTCAAGATGACACGCTTGTGTTCTCCATAATGTGTGTAACATGCAATGAACTTACTTCTCCAACTGTTTCTGTTTAATCAGCTCAAAAGTCTGTGATGTATTAAAACAAAAACCAGAAAAACCAGAGGTTAATTAATACAGTAACACACATCAATCAATCAATCAATCCAATTTTGATCTGGGTTTATTCCTGTAAACGGGGGTGGCTGGATTTACCCCACTCTAACAGCAATTTCTCGAACTCCCACTCTCCATCTTGCTTGATTCAAAGCATCCTCCCTTTCCAAACCAACTACTCTTGCTCTCCCTCTCCACTTGTGTCTTCCATGTCTTCCTTGGTTGTCCTCGCCTCCTCTTGCCCTTCACTTCAAACTCCAATGCTCTTCTCAAAACAAGCCCATCATCCCTCCTCACCACATGCCCGTACCATTTCACTCCATTCGCCTTTGCCATCTGAACCACCGTCTCCTTCAATCCCAACATCTCCATTAGGTCTTCTGTCCTCTTTTTCTCCATCAGTTTTGCACCACACATTGCTCTCACCATTGCTCTCTCAGTCCTTCTCAAAATTGCCATTTCACAGTTATAATCGTATGCTGACATTCTCTTATAAATATTACAGTCCTAATCATCAAAGTTTTTAGTAACAATAATTTATAACAGTTTAGCTAGGTTAGCAATGATTTAGTAATATTTGTTGTCACAAAAATGAAGTAGCATTTACCAGAAAAAAAAACTATTTGAAATTAAGCTCAGCAATGTGCATTAGAGTCTATTTTAAATCTCAGTTGTGAATTTTAGGAATAATTTAATTGTACGTTACTAGCTGTACAGTACGCCACTCTATAACAACTACATTTATTAATCACCATTATCTTCATTCAGTCTTCCTGAAATACTGTCAGTAATTGTTATACATTGTGTGGAACCTTTATAATACTACAGTATAAAAATTATATTTTTTTGTTATACTTATTTTGTAGCCAAGATAAATAAAACAGTAAACCAAAGAGCTTTTGTTAACAAAATTATTATAAAAGAGCTCCATGAGTCAATTTGTGAATGCAAATGGTTAAAGGTTTGATTTGATGAATAGTACATGTCAAGTATAAATATTTTGGAAACGGATTAACATACAAATAGAATGCATTAGGTTTGAAGGGCTCAATTCATTTAAATCCTGCTTGTGAAAATACAGCAGACACATGCATCAAACCTTAACAAACTGAAATAACTTGTTCCTTGTGCTTGGTATTAAAATATATTATAATGAAAGATAATAGTTATAGGTAGGATTTATTTACCTTTTTCATTATAGTTTGTGACAATGACTTCTTACCATCCCACATCATGCAATTCACAAATTTACTATATAAAAAAAGAATCACTGACAATGAAGGATATTTTACTAAAGACCTCAAGTTGACTATTAAAAACATAACAATGTTAATTGCAATGATATTAAGAGTTCTGGGAAGAAAGATTAGAACAGAATACATCCAATAAATTATACAAGCCTAGGCCTTGTGTAGAGGGAATGCGTTAACAGCTACGCAGATGCAGTCATTAAAAAAATATCATTATCTTATGTTCTAGTTTTGTAATATACATTTTACTGTAGCTTGATATTGAGTCTTCATGACAATGAATGGGTTGTGTTACTTGTGGCCTACTTTATTTGCTTGTGTTTATATAAAGGAGAACTGAATGCTAAAACTAACCTATATTTGTTTGAATCTATTGGTATACGTAGTAGATTAGTTCCGTGAATTTTTTTTTTAAAATTCATGTTAGAGTACATGGAGAAATTAAATGTAGAAACCAAAAAAAGGGTCTCTAGAAAAGGTTTGATACTGTGGTCGCTACTGAAATTGTCAGCAGTATGGTATGACGTAGGTTACAATATTCAGAGCTTAAATAAAATTATGGCAGTGCGCTTCAAAATCCTGATAATTTTTAGGAGATCTACGTTTTGTGAAGTTTTTGTTTTTATAGCAGCCAAAAGCTGCACAGTAACCATGTTTTCCTTCTTTTTAATCATTCTAGTATCGTACACCTACTCACAAACAACCGCTGACATCACATATTGAGCTGCCGATCAAGTCTTGTTTATTTGTTACAAAACCTTTCTGAACTGCTCAGCTAACAGCTCAAAAAAACTTAATATATAATTATAGTTGTTCTACTAGGCAATGTTCAAACGATTAAAAGTCAGTTTTAGAGTTCAGTTCTCCTTTAAATCTATGCTAGATAAAGTTGGATCCCAATTTAAAAGCAAAAAAAAATCCATCTTATATGTAGAAGAAAAAACTATCCTGCATACTGTAAAACTTTAGGGCCTTATCCTTGTAATTATGGTTAATTGTTTTACTGTTTAAGCAATCTTGAGTTTGATTCTTTGATTTGTTTAGTGGGGATGATAAGCCATCTGAAAGTCCATGGTAGGAGAGGACAAACCATGGAACTAGTATATGTAGTCTAAAGAAGTGGCTTATCCTCTGTCAAGTGGAAGCAATCAAATATTAATGCATATTTGTTCAAAAAATTTAAAGCTGAAGAAAATCTGAAATACATAACACTCTCACTTTTTGACAGGAATCTTAAACAGCTTGTGTGTTTCCCCTAAAAATGTACTGACAGTAATTTTGATTTTTTTTTCAATATATTTATATTTTATTTGTTTAAAAATTAAACTTAATTCTTGCACAAAATATCTTTGAAAGTGTGAAGAGACTTTTCTTCTTAGACCATGTATAAAAGCTTAAAATAAGCAAAAACAATTAAATAATTTTGTGCAGAATGAGTCCTGAATTGCTGCATAACTTCAGATTTTTATCACACTTAATCAGAGGCATTGCCATATTATTATCAAAAGCAGAATACTGAGAGACCAGCCCTGTTTTTATGCAATTATCTGTTCCATTTTCTTAAAATATGTAAAAATACGGTTCAAAAAAATAGAGAGTTAGTACAATTTTTTTCCTTTAAAAAAAAAAAAAACTTCTTCTTGAACATAAGATGAACCACTAAATTATTGAATATTTTACTTGTGCTGAGAGATTATGCTACCTAATGATTTACTATTAAGTCTAAAATATTATAACTCACAGCTCACCTGACCAGCTCATCATGAAAGATTGATGGTACAGTATGTGAGTCTGCAGCCTGCGGAACCTCAACAATTTCTTCATCATCACGACTGCAAGTTATCAAATTTGTTAAAATTGTAAAGTAAAGTTTATACTAAAATTTGAGTATACAGTAATATACACCACCTAATGCTTTGCAGGTTATGTCCCTGGTCAGACAACTGAAAGCTAGGTCCACAGCCGATAACTACGGTTGGCATCAGCAAGGGCATACAGCTATAAAAATCATCCTCTAACAAATGATGATGATACTGTATTGATTAACTTCCAAATAATTTACATTATTAAATTATTATGTACACATATCTTTATCATTGTGAACTACTGTAGTTTGTAAAAAAGCTATATTGCCTATACTTAAGTCAAGACACAAATGAATTGACATGCTATACATAACAGAACCTGCTTAAATTACAATTAATTCATTTAAAATAAATACATGTAATGTGTGAGCATCAAGCCTTTTCTCACGGCCTAATCCAAAATTCTTCGATGAATGATTAGTGACTCATGGAGTAGTAACTATCCTACACTATTGAACAATAACTTGTTGAATGTGAGCTGTATCAAGATACTAAATAATACTCATAAGTCAACTGTAGCTACAATCCTTGACAAACATCATTGTGGGAAAAGCAGGAATTAGTGTTATACAGGGTATTTCAGCAACAGTATATCTTCAAATTCATGAGTTTTTATATAGTTTCCCCATTTCCCTGTCTCAATGTTGGTTCCTGTTTTTTTTTTCATCTCTCAAAAGAGCTTTTTCTCAGTTTAAATATTACTTTGTCTCCATTCAAATTTGCCTGTTAAGCCTTGTTTATGAGTTTTAAAATCAAAAGAATATGTTACCCAAAATGAGGCTTAATGGGCGATGAGGAGGCTGGGAGTTCCAGAATGGCTTGTTTTGGTATCTACTGTCACCTTGCGAGGAAGTTCATAAATAGCTTTCCAATCAAATATGGTATTTGGGTAGTCATTAGAAAAACGCTTTTGTGCTGTTGGGAAGTTAGTTATTCGTGACGTGAGCTCAAGGTATACACTTTTTTGTGTTATTTTTATAAAATCAGTTGGACTTCCATTTAATAAGAGTTGGTTTTCTTTACATACTTTGATTGACGAGGTAATTGGCTTTCTATTTTTTAACTTTTTACGCCATTCTGAAGGAATGGCATCTATAAGACACATTATAGAAAAAGCTTCAGCATGGCTAAATCCGCGGGAAATGAGTTCATCTGTTTTTGCAAGGCCTCCATTCGAGCTCAACAAGTCATTGATTTGTTTAAGTCCTTTTTCTTTCAATGATCTGTTGTAAACAGTTTTCATCTCGATTATAATTTGTTTATTATTCCATATCAATTCATTGCAAATATTGTCATCATCATTATGAGAAGGTAATTTTAGCGAGCTCCAGGTTTTTAAACAGCTTGTGTAAAACTCAGGAATATCATTACAAAGCATGGAGATTTCAGGATTACATTGTAATAAAAATTTGCCACTATACTTTCTTAAATGAAAATCCAATATTTGTTTCCAAGTTGAAGAGTAATTTTGCCAGTATTTTTTGAGACAGATAACCTGCTGCGCCCTGATTTATGATTTGAGATGAACCATTTTCAGTCTTCCTTTGTCGTAATTACTTATAAGAACAGATCTTTTAATCTTATCTTTACCATTCCAAATAAAATTGAAAAATTTTCTATTTATTTCTTTAAGTTTTAGGGCATCAAGCAAGATTATATTTGTCATATAACTTATTTTTGGAACGATGAAAGTTTTTACAATTTGAACTTTACCGAGTATAGTTAGATTTCGCCATTTCCATAAGTTCAGAGTTTTGTCCATCGATTGGATCAAACGATCAAAGTTCAAACTATAAGCAAGTGCATCGTCGTAAGTGAAAAAGATACCTAGTATTTTTATTACTTTGTTGACCTTCTTGACATCAGACAGCAAAGCTGGTGGATTGTCATAGTATTTTCCGAGCCAATAAGCTTCAGTTTTATCTTTATTTACTTTTAATCCGGAGCTTTGAAGGTGCTTTAGAGCTGCTGTCTCTCAAGGGTTTAGAAAAGATGGCTTCAAGAGGCTTATGGTCACTTTGTATGTGCACAGAATTTCTTCCGTAGATGTATTGATTAAATCTTTCACAGGCAAACACTATTGCTAGGCACTCCCGCTCGATTTGAGTGTAGCCTCTTTCCGTTGGTGTTTGAATCCTTGAAGCAAATGTCACAGCTTGTTCATCCTGCACCAGAGCAGCTCCAAGACTAGTCTCGCTACTGTCACATAGGATAGTAACCAGTTTCCTGACATCATAGTAGTGTAGCACAGGGTGACCAGTCTTTTGATACGGTCGAAGGTGTCTTAATGCTGCTTTTTCAATACATATTCAGCATCTTTGTCGGTAAGTCATCTGAGAGACTGACTCTCATCTGCGAGGTTCGGTACAAATTTGGCGAGGTAGTTAACAAATTCCAGGAAGTGTTGCACAGCCTTCATTTTTTCTGCTTTGTTGCATCCATCTAGCCTTGGCATATCTTGCATGGCACACACTTTCTCCGGGTCCGGTTTGACGCCATTAGTGGAGAGTACAAGGCCAATGTAGGAAACTGCAGACAGCCTAAGCTTCATCTTCTCTGGGGTCAGCTTCAAGTTGACTGCTCTTACTCTCCCTAGAAAGCGACAAGGTTTCTTTCGTGATCTTGGAGTGCTTCCTCTTCTGTCTCTCCCTGGCCGGTGATGAGGATGTCATCTGCAAGCACATGGCCACCAACAAGACCTTCAAGCACTTCATGTTGGCACTTCTGGTATTCCTCTGGTGCGGTTGCAATTCCGAACGGTATCCTCAGCCAGCGTGTCTTCTGAACGATGTCAAAAAAAGTTGTCAAAAAGCTGCTTAGCTTGTCAAACTTAACTTGCCAAAAGCCATTTTTGGTATCTGCCACACTGAAAAATTTTAGGTTTTAGTAAGTTCTCGCGTCAAGCTATCTTCAGACTGTTTCTCCGAATGGGGCCCAGTCTCTGTAGGAGTACCGCAAGGTTCTAAATTAGGGCCTTGGCTATTTCTATTAATGATCAACGACTTAAGAGTTCCCAATGCACAAACATGGAAGTTTGTTGATGATACAACCGTGGCTCAGATTGTACCCCATTCAGTGTACTGCTACTGCAGTTGAAACGTGGTTGCGTGCCAACAACATGCAGTTAATTGGCAGGTACAACATCACAGGGACAGAACAGAAATACTGTGAAATTTATGTGCTTTAGACAAATCAGACATTGTGAAACATGTGTTGAGTGTGGGCCAGGGATGAAAGCTGGCCTTGAATTTTGTGCCCCCCCCCCCCCTGGTTTGATTTCCAGAATTCGTGCCTTTCACCAGCCTCAACTCTTCGCTAAGCTGGAAAACTAGCAAGACATGTCTGCATTTTCAACCATCAAATGAATCCAATTTTGATCTGGGTTTATTCCTGTAAACGGGCCGGGGTGGCCGGATTTACCCCACTCTAACAGCAATCTTTCCAACTCCCACTCTCCATCTCACTCAAATCAAGGCATTCTCCTTCTCCAAACCAATAAAAATTATGTTATACATGTAAAAAATTAACTTTTAGTTATAATTCATATCATGCTATGCTTATTTTTAATTGATTTCGCCTGATAGTACTCATGTGCAGCTCTATAGTCTGCCGCATCATCAGCCTTACTGTACATCTTCGACGCTCGGCTGGTTACTTGACAATAAATCATAAAAATATTAATTCATGTTGGCATCATTTAAGAAAAGATTAAAAAGTTATACAGATTAAAATGATTAGTTTTAGAAGCTTCAAAGACAATCATTCTTTAGTATAGAGTACATACCAATGTGAGCAGGAAGATGCATTCTGACTTTATCCTGTGATACAAAACACCTGCATGGGGACATACAAAAGAAAAATCTTTGTTATACAATTAAGCATACAGCCATAGACCATGCAACCATGTGCACTGTGTGGGCTATAGCCCCACCACTTTTTTGCCAAAAGACATTTAATTTCTGTCAAAGTATGATCGCAAACCATGCATTAAAAACTTTTAAAAATTTAAAGCACTCGGCTGGTCCCTATAGTGTCCTTTCTCTACCTATCAAAAGGTGCTGCATGAATACATTGAAGAACTAAGTGCATTTTCTAGGAGTCTAAAAGAGTTAAGCTTAAAAGTCAGCTCACTCAACTTTAATTATACTCATCGAAGAGATACCCACATGCTTTAAAAAAATATTTTGGAAAATCTTTACAAGTTCAATGCCAATTGAACACTTCACCTATAACTCAGTGCCACAGCCAGGAAACACAGGAATATTGCCCCAAAAATGGAACCCCTCCTAGTATGGATGTGACAGAGTCTTGTAGCCCCACCACTTTTGAATTTAATGTGCGGTCCCTGAATTACAACTTATAAACTAATATTGTTTTTTTTTTCTGTCTAACTTTAAGGCTTTTATCTGACTGGTATTAATTTTATCTTTTTCCACAGCAGAATTTGATGTCTCTTCTGCCTGGAACAATACTCTACACACCAATTTCAGAAGAGTTATTATCTGCTTTCTAAGTAAGACTTTTAGATACAAACAGTTTTAGGGAAAATCTTAAAAAATTAAAAATGCGATAAAATTAATATTTTTAAGTAATAAATAATTTGATCTACTAGCCGGCTTCTTAAATCCTGGTTATCTCTGAGACTGCTTTCATCCTTAGACAAGAGTTTCTGTAAAGTTGCTCGAGTCTCTTTCCAGGCTGCTGATCCCAATCCCATGAATGAGTTTAGTGTATCCTATCAAATGAATACAAAATACTACAAATATAGTATTAAAAACAATAACAATATTAAGGTCACAGCCATGCAAGATGACATACAATCCCCAGCATTGCCAAGAATTGAATTTTGAGTGGCCTTCTTTTCTGACAAAGCTCACTCCGTTTTCCATGCTTCCAAGGATGGTAAAAGAGTATCACTAGCAACTGCTGGGAACTAACCTGTGATGGATTAGTGTCCTGTCTAGGGAAAATCAGTTTAACACTACAAAACCTGGAGATAAATTCCAGCTCCATAGGTCATCACTTGCTTCATTAAAGTTTTAGCTTGCAGGATAAAACATATATTGACAAGTTGTCTTGCAAAATTGATTTCAGGACTAGAAGTGCAGTCAACTGATGCAGCCCGAATGGCGACAATCAGGGAAAGCTATGATACATGTGTGACATCCGACTCAATACGATCTACATGTTATTTGTTTAAATGCTGATGTTCCTCTCATTACAGAGAAACATTTTACATTCCTTGACATATTACTGTACACTGTGGCACCAAAAATATAAAATAAAAGAAACGATCTTGTGAATATGTGGCATGTTTAAAGTATTCTGAGAAAAATGCTAAAAGATCACTGCAAAATTTGTAACACTCCAATTAATCTATATGATTACTCCTAATAATAAAAAATAAGAAAATAAATTTAACATTATATATTATAATAATTACTAAACAAGTTTATATATTATCTTTCTCAGTGAGAAAGATAGAGGGAAAGTCTGGAAAGAGTACATGGAAAGAATTATGAATGAGGAGAATGAGTGGGATCAGAACCTGAAAGCAGAATTGGTAGAAGGGCCAGTTGAGAGGGTTAGTCGGGAAGAAGTAGTGAAAGTAATAAGGGAAATGAAAGTGGGAAAGGCTGCTGGAACCTCGAAAGTAAGTGCTGAAATGATAGTGGCGAGTGGGGAGATCGGGATTGGTGTGATGGTGGAGCTGTGTCAGGGTGTGCTGGATGGAAGAGGAATGCCAGATGATTGGGTGCTGAGTGTTGTGGTATCGATTTTCAAGGGGAAAGGGGATGCAATGAATTGCATGGCATATAGGGAATTGAAGTTGCTAGAGCATGCAATGAAGATAGTAGAAAAGGTGCTAGAGAGGAGATTGCGGCATACAGTGAAAGCGGATGAGATGCAATTTGGTTTAATTTATGCCAGGCAAAAGAATGGTAGATGCAGTGTTCATTCTGAGGAGGCTGCAAGAAGAATACTTATACAAGGAGAAGAAGTTGTATAACTATGTGCTTCGTTGACCTGGAGAAGGCATTTGACAGGGTCCCGAGGAAGGTATTAGCAGGCCTGTTAATAAAAGGCGTGCGATCGCATGTGCACGTCTATTCACACACCTAACGAAATCCAGATGTGCGATCTATCGCACATGCTTAAAATATATAATTTATCACTCTTGGTATTTCTAAGCAGTGATTTCTTACTTTTTGAAAACATGTCATTGTTCTTCTTTTCTTTTAGAATTTGCGAAAAAACATGTAGCTGCAGGTCCCTCTGGAAAACTTCTTGTTGTACATAGGGCAACCAAGAATTATTTTTAGTCGTCCCTCAAAAGTTGAGGTCGTCTTAAAAAATGAGCTCTATCATGTTAAGAAAAACCCAATTAAGTGTAACAAAAATAATTACTTTTGCTGAAAGCAGTCTAAACAGTTTGTCTCCTTTGCGGTAAAAAGGCAGACAAAATCTACAAGCACCTGCATCGTGTTTTTAATCACTTAAGTCACCATACGCCATCGCACGCCTCGGTTAGCCAAGGCAAGCTAATGATCGCACGCCTACGGATTTTTTCTCTGACAGGCCTGTATTAGAGCGGGCAATGAGGAAGTGAGGTATACTAGAGGTAATGGTGAGAGCAGTGATGAGTTTGTATGAAGGTGCAAAGACAAGAGTCAAGAGTGCAAAGACAAGAGTTGGACTAGAGTTGTCAGAGGAGTTCAAGGTGAAAGTTAGTGTGCACCAGGGATCTGTGTTGTTGCCGTTGGTTTTTGCAATTGTGGTTGACGTAGTTACGGAGAATGTGAGAAATGGTTTGATGAGTGAGATGTTGTATGTGGATGACTAGGTTCTGATGAGTGAATCGATGGAGGGACTGAGGGAGAAGTTCTGGAAATGGAAGGAGGCATTTGAGAGCAAGGGGCTGAAGGTGAACCTCAGGAAGACAAAAGTGGTAGTGATTGGGGCAGAAGGTGAAGTGTCTCTAAGTAAGGTAGATCCATGTGGTATTCATGGGAGGTGAGTAATGGTAAATTCAGTGTTGTGTGTGAAATCCTGGATTAGCCAATCACACTTGGATTAGCCAATTACCAGATCAATATGAAATTATGTGATCTTGGTGACAAATATCAAACATTATTAAATGTCAAGGTTTGATTGCAAAAGGTTTTTGAAATATGCATTATCTTTGCCATTTCCCAGTTAAGTTTCTGACTTCTTTAGTGTGAAGTTTTCAACAGACAACGGACCTCATGATGACAGCAAGAAAACATGTTTGCCAGCCAGCCCAAAGGCTGGGGTGGGCTGCACTTGCCTACCACAAACAGAAAGGTGCAGCCCCTGACCCTGGGCAACATGAGCACTGCTTGCAGAATGATGGGAAGCCTAATGAGCGACTTGGGGTGAGGGTTGGGACTTGGAATGTAGGGAGTATGAGTGGGAGAGGTACAGAGGTGTGTGAAGAACTGAGGAAGAGGAGGATGGATGTATGTTGTCTGCAAGAAGTGAGGTAGAGGGGACAAGGAGCGTTTTTTATGGGTGTAAAAAATAGGAGATATAAGTTGTGGTGGTCTGGGAATAGTGATGGTACAGGAGGTGTGGGAGTTTTGGTGAAGGAAGAGCTGTGTGAGAAGGTTGTGAAGGTGCAAAGGAAGAGCAACAGAGTGATGACAGTAGACTAGTGATGGCATTTGAAGAAGAAGTGGTGAGAATTATATGTGTGTGTAAAGTCTGCAAAGCAGCAGAACGGGTGCAGAGAAAGAGTGTTTTTATGATGATTTGAGGAGTGAGTGGGATCTTCACAGCATGGGAAAGCTAGTATTGGGTATGGGTGATTTTAATGGACATGTTGGTAAACGGATTGAGGGTTATGAGGGTGTGCATGGAGGA
>JAOBBB020273121.1:0-10980 GCA_025331005.2 Zoanthus gigantus | reverse complement strand
GGTTTTCCAAATCACCAAAAGCTGTTTGGTCAGTAAAGAATCGAGGTGTGGGAGGGAGTTCCAGAACTCCTGGAACCCCCCCGGCTACGCCCCTGTTTTTGAACTAAGATTTCAGGGACCTACGTTAGGAATATATTTGATTTATCTACACGTTACATTGCATCAAATCTAACTACAACATAATGTGCAATATTCATTACATCCTAAAAGTTTAAGAAGCCCACTATTCGGTAGTAAATGAGCAGCGAAAAAAAGAGCAAGCAGAAAAAAGTGGTCTATGTTTGGTAAAGAAAACTTAGAATAATATTTTATATTTTAAAATTGAAAGAACTTTTTTATCCTTACGACTTTATTTTCTAGTTTTCTCTCAGTGTTTGAGCAAGACTCAAAATATCAGTACCGTGTCTACCTGAAAATTATGAAATCGTCGATGTAATAAGCACTACCGTTTCCTTTCAGTTAAGTGATGGTATCCGAAACAGTGATGAACAGAGATCAAGTTGTAGAAGAAGAAGAATACAGTGATCAAGAGGAGGTAAGTCATATAATTTTTTATATAAACTTGATCCGAAACAGTGATGAAGAGATCAAGGATGCTTTTCTAAGAAACTTCAACTGTTCATCATATTACTTCCATATAAGGCATGTTTTTTTTTGCTGACTTGAAATTGTCGAGACCAAGTATTTTCTAAATATTTTTGATTTAGTAAATTTTGGTTATTTTAATGCTATTAATATTTTGTTATAGGAATCTTTCTACCAAGACATTGATCTTCTACAGAATCATGGGATCGTAAGTAATAAATAAAATCACCTTTTCCTGCCGTCGTTCGAGTAAGAAACACTGTAGAACTGATCATTACAATATTGAAAAATGGTCTGAATCGGAAATGGTATGAAAAGTTGAAATAGAACTTTAAGGAAAATAAGAACTATTTGTTCGCTATCTTCTCTTTTTTTAGAATGTGGCTGATATAAAAAAGCTTAAATCTGCTGGAATTTGCACCATCAAGGTAAACTGGCATTTTATGGTTCCTGTTTTTGGTGCGTAATAGTATCCTTTAATTGTATTTGTAATGTTTAATTTTACTTCTCGTCAGTTAATGCCAGATTAAATAGAATATATAACTTTTGATCAGTTTCGTGGTATTTTTCAAGGGTGTCCAAATGACTACTAGAAAAAAGCTATGCCAGATTAAAGGAATATCTGAAGCGAAAATGGAAAAGATAAAGGTAAGATACAGCCAATGATTTAAAATATAAAGGCAAAGTGAAACTGGCTTATTTGACAGAACTATAGCCAGCATGTGAGGTCTTTTTCCAAGGAAGGGGATTCAAACGGTCAGTTTAACCAGGTATTTTGCTCCCACGGAATCGCTCAAATCCAACCACGTGCTTGACCGAAGTCTCCAACGGTTTTGCTTCTTTCTTGACTTTTGGAAGCAATAATATTTCAATATTTAAAAAGAGATTGTTTTCGTGTTTTAAGGTTTAAAATTACAAAGGAAAATCAAAATCGATTCCAGATTGCGATCCTAGCGCCAGAACTTGAGAAAGCTAGAGAAGAAGAAAAGAGTGGTTATGATTACTTTTAAATAGGTCGAAGGTATCATATTATTTGGCCTGATTTCAAGTCATTTTCAAAATAACAAATGTTGCAAGATGTATATGCACGGTGTTAGATATGAAGTTTGCCAGACTCTGTAAAACTTTATGTGATCCACTATGTAAGCTAAGTTCATTTGTTAACGAGTTTCCCGAAATCGCGTTCGTAATGTTTGTAGAAGTGTGCATCCGATAATCAAACCAATGAGTCAGAGCTTGATTTTGTCTTTTTTTATATTTTGGAAATTAGTGACAATTTTGTTTACAAACTTAATGAATACATATATTGACGAAATTTGGAGTATATTTCTTTTCTCTATGTAATGGGTAGAAATGGTGTTCTTTTTTCAAGTTTTGAAATTTCAAGGAAAACTTTACAGGTTTCTTCTGGAAATATTAGGTAGAGTTATCCAACGCCACGCGTGAGGACACCGTATTATAATACTCTAAATTTTGGCATGCAAAAGCTATTTATCAGTCTTCGCCAAGTCATTGTAATGGTTAGAGAATACAACAGCCAATCTGTAGATTACAGTTCAACTCACAGCTCTCATATGGAGAAAAGAGACTCCACACCACTCGTTTAAAGTGTCTATATTGCCAAATTTTTTTTTTGGTTTTTATATCTTTAGAATGCATAGAAGAGTATTTCAAAAAAAGTTTTTAAGTCTATTCCATTCTGTAAAGCTTTACGTGGGCGAAACAGCTATCCGTGAATTAGTGAACCCGTGCTGGTAGTACAGTGCTCTCCGCATACTTTGTATTGCACTGATTCAGGGTGTAAAAAGAATGAGATTTTAAACAACTACAAGCTTGATAATAGGATTGAAATATATGATAAATAGTTGATTTTTCTCCTCCGAAAAAAAAAAATACAGAAGATAAACCCCACTCAAAAATCTTGCAAGTACCTTGATCTCCCCCAGTAATGCATACTGTTGATAGGTACGTAGTTGATTATTAGAGGAACTGATAGTTGATATCATTTTTATTTTAGGAAGCCGCAGCAAAACTAATTGTAAGTAAGAACAAATTAACTTTCTAATCAACATTACACGTATGTTCAGGTTAATTGTCTTTTTTTGGTATATAAGATGCAGTGTAAAATTACGTCTTAAAGATTTGAGGTAGCTTAAATCCTTTTCCAAGCCTAACTGTTCATTGGAGCCGGCGCTTATCTCCGCCAAGTTGTAAAGGTTGTGATGGGGACTCGCAAGGCAGCGATCAGTGGTACCAGGATCTTTAATATACCTTCAATATGCCACTTACATTTTTTAAAGCCTACAACTTTCATCTCTAGAAAACGTGTGTGTTATGATGATTCTTTTCGTATAATTTTCCTTTTCGTCTGAAAAAGAAAACTATGAAAACTAGCGAACAGTTTCAAATAACTAGAACACCCAAGTTCGAAATCTGTTTACACCAGTGTGTAAAAAGTGCATTAGGGAAAAGAGCAACACAGGGTGTGTACATCATAGATAAGGGTGTCTGGTATCTCTTTTACAATTGTTTATATTATTAGGGTTTTAACTAAAATATCTGTTTTTCAGTTTTATGAGAAAAATTAGATTCCGCCCTTTTCTTAACTTTTAAGACTAAATGTTTTTCTAAGTTGCCAAAAAGTTTATCCAAAATGTATTCGAGAAATAACATACAAACTGCGGTTATAAACATAACGAGACAACGCATGTTTAAAAACTTTCACTACAACATGCGTTGTCTCGTTAATGTTTATAACCGCAATTTGTATCATTTTTACTAAAGTTAAAATGGCCGAAGAATAAGTATTCGAGAAAGTTGTTTGAAAAACGTAAGAACTAGTTTGCAAGCGTCAAGGACACTATTAACTCAATTTAGTATCAGTGTGGGAAGTTCCATGTCAACATACCTGGACACGAGAATGTGAACAACCAACAATTTAACAAACAAACTATTTTTAGGTTCACTAAGCCTGATAAAGGTATTTGTTACTTAACAGAAGTTTTTGTGTTAAGTGGAAGAACGTTTTTCACTCCCCTTGGGCGGGACGACAAATAATCCCAGGTTAGACCCTAGCAGACCCAGGTACTCATTTGCCGACCAATGGAAAACTGGGTCAACTTTGGCGAACACAGATTCAAATCTCGGCTGAGCCGGGATCGAACGCGGACATGTGGCTGGAAGCAGCAAAGATCTTATCCATTACACCAAGTACGCCGCAATCTTCATCAATTTTTGATTAAGACTACAAGTTTTTTAGGATGAGGAGAAAAAATTGTAGAAAAAACGAAGTCTTGTTAAAAAATTAACCCGGCAAACGCTTCAGTATTTCTAAACTAGTACTGAAAATATTTGCTCAACGCAATATAAGTACTAACATTTTTTAAAAAATAAAAATGTATATTTAGTTTTATCTAGATAAGGTATAAATTATTTTAAGAATTTTTTTTCTTAGAATGCTGGATTTGTAACCGCTCTGGAATACAGTGATATGAGAAAATTGGTTTTTAAGATATCGAGTGGAAGCACAGAGTTGGAGTGAGTATAAACATCATTAATGGCTCACGTCCTTCTTCTCTTATCTCTATTAAAGCTATTTCTTAGGACCTTTCACAACGTTTTCTTCACAATGGCAAGCCGAAGCTTTAGGAGTTCGTACCCGAATTTCGCTGATTGGTTTTATTGATATTTTGAAAGCCGTGGTTTTGATTTTAAAACAAAAAAACGTGTTTAAGCTAGTATACTCCGTATCAGTTATCCTTATTTCAAACACGTTTTTTTAAAATTTTATTCTATCTTATCTTTATGATCTTATCTTAAAACCTTCTATCTTAAATTTTATCCTAGTGTTTCTAACAACTTTGAGAACCTAATACTATTTTTTTCTTTACGTGACAAATTTCTTGGATGGTTTCACAGCAAACTCCTAGGAGGTAAGTAGCATCACTTGCGATAATTTTTTAATTGAACAGGTCTAGAGAAAAATAATTTAGATACCTCATCAGTTATTAACAAATTAAAATTTTACAGCCTAAAGAGCAAGGGTATCGTTGTTATAAATTGACTTGACTGTACGTTCATTGGATTTACGAATTTTAACAGGTGGATTTGAAAGCATGTCTATTACGGAGGTGTTCGGAGGTAAGCTAGACATTTTTTGTCATATTCGTATATGCAACAACAACGGCAACGTTATCTATAGGTAAGTTAACACGTAATATAACATAATTCTCGGAGCAGACCCACTCATATATATAATTTTCAAACAAAAACAAAGTTACGCATTTGATTGGTGATATGTAGCAACTGGTAGAGTTTCCCTATTAGAATCAACCCGCTGTCATGCATGCTCTTGACAAACTATTAATAACACTTATCCGGGGGAAAGGCACTTAAAGAATTTATTGTGCATGGGTTGTGCCACTGGGACCCTAGAATCCTTGGCCATACCAGAGTTAGCTCAGCTAAATTTTGCTACCCCATAAAAATTCCCTTATCCGGTTAGAGTAGCTGTTTTTTAGAAACTACTGATGTCACTAGCACAGACTAGCCAAAACAAAATCTTATATCACAATGTGATATATGTTTTTGAGTAGTATCCCACCACGGGCATCTACAGTAAAGAAAGGGCTACCATAATAAAGACCCAGTTTGGTGGCAACACCTTAGAAACAGAGTCATGTAGTCAAGAACAAAACCTTTTTCCGATAGCCGAGAGTGAAAAAAATTGATATTAAGAATTAAGGTAGCTGATGAAATCCAGAAGTAAAAAAAAGAACCATTCAATGATCTTGGAAATTACTAATTGGTCTACTACAACTCAGGGCGGGCATGGTTGGCGCAGTTGTAAGAACTCTGCTTAACGACCACAAGGTCCCCAGTTCGATCCCGGCTCTGCCGAGATTTGAATATTTGTATAGCCTTCTTTTCAGATTTCCATCCTTCCGGGGTAGGTAGATGAGTACAAGCGTCTGCTGGGAGCTAACCTGCGATGGATTAGTGTCCTGTCCAGGATAGTCAAAGACTCCCATCCGCTTAACAATACAGAAACCGGAGATAAGCGCCGACTCCATGGGTCACCTGGCTCGTAAAATGATTTAGCTCTTTCAGCTGCTACAACTCAACTGTAGAGATTGCCGACACTTTTAATAGATTTTTCCTTTAGTTATTGAAAATCTTCCTATAAGTTAGATATGGAGAGCTAATAGCTAAATCTTTTACAAGTCAAGTGGCCCATGGAGCCGGTGCTTATCCCGCACGGTTTCTGTAGTGTTACGGCGAATGAGAGTTTTTGACTCCCCCTGGACGGGACACTAATCCATCGCAGATTAGCTCACAGCAGATGCTGGTACTCATTTACCAACCACGGAAGGATGGACAGCTGAGTTATCTTAGGTAAAAAATAGATCGCACAAATATTCACATCTCGGCAAAGCCGGGATCGAACTGGGGAATTTGTGGTCGGAAGGCAGAGATCTTAACAACCATCACTCATGAAAAGGAACCTCCACCACTAACCAACGCCTATAAAGTTTGCAACAAATTCATAATATTGAGCCCTAATAAACCCTGGCAAGAATTTTGAGACTTTGTCTACAAGCTAGCATCACGGTTAGCCAAAATGTTTAGCACCGTCACTCTCTTCGGTACTTGGCCAGCATCTTCTGAAGACTGAAGATGAATCACTGCAAACCTAGTTGACATTGACACGCAATAGTTTGGCCTACACGGCTTCTTTACAACATATACAGTCTGCTAGTCATGACCAATAAGTGGCTACAGCAGTTAGAAAATCCTGGTCATCTTATTAGAGTAAGTTGTAGACTTTTCCAAGGCTTTCGATCGAATCGATCATACGACTGTGATCCTGGGCTCTGTTGTTTAAAGGCTGGTAACCTTAATTCTTGGTTAAGCAAAAATTTAAGCAGTAATTTCTTTTCTAAGGAAAGTTTTACGAGTTTTATAGAATACTGCTCAGATTATCTATGAAAAAAACTTGTAAATCCCTACATTGCAGCTCAAATCCGACTCGGTAATATTGGAAACCAAGGACATAGGTTAAACATTTGACACCGAGGTTAGTGCTGTATAATCGGCTTTTAAACAACTGGGCCCAGAAGGTTATCCACTTCGGAGTCCGAAAGTTATTGACCTGAAGGGTAAACAGTTTCTTTTCTGGTCGAACTCAATCAGTTACAGCATGGAAAATTACATCAAACTGGGCACCAGTAGTAGCAGGAGTTCCATAGGGTACTAAATTATGTCTCCTATGATGATAAACAACCTGGCAAGTAAGTCATCCTTAAATCAAATCACTTGATGTATGTTAATGGTTTTACTATTTACTAATTATCCCTCTTCCGCTCGATCTTAGAGTATTGTTTACCGAGTCCGCTGGAGTATATGCATGTATCCCATTATACTTTTCCATGGACCAAAATCGAAAAACTTATAACGATTGTCCTCCGTATACCCTACCAAAGTCTTCTGTAGGCAGATGCACTTCCACGATACTCTCTGTGTCCCTAAACACTTGAGAAAATCGTGTGAGAACCTAGATCGTACCTACATTCGATCCTGCCTTTCAATAAGGCAGACTCTAAGAAACGCACCATAACTTTGAATATCTAAGAAGTTCAGAAGTGTTTTCCCCGCAATTGCACTGAATTATAAAAGTTCCATATTTGTTTCTTTATTCAGAATTCAGGACGGGAAAGACTCAGCTGTCACACACACTGTGTGGTAAGTATAAAAAGTAGTACACTAATAATCAACTCAGCAGAAAACATGTCAATTTAAAGTAACGCTTATAATCTTTCTTGACTGTTTCTTACCTTTAGGCAGCTCGACACGTATATAATGCATATATCGAAAAAGGACTAGTAAGGAGACTTATGTCTTATCCCCTTTCAACAAATGCCGGTTAAAACATAACACCATGTGATCCGTTACTTTACACTAAGAAAATATTTAGTTTTAGTTAATTAGTAAAGTTAATCAATAATTAATAAAGTTTCCAGAGGACTGTTTCCTATGTTTGAGAATTCAAAAGAATATTGATTAAATCAACTATCTATAGTTACAGCACAGCTCCCAGGATCTAACGGCTATTCTGGAGGAAAAGTTATCTTCATCGATACAGAGGTTAGTCTATGAAGCAACAGTTAATCATCTACTTCAATTTTTTTTAAAAGCAAAATAAACAATGCATTTATTTTTTTCCTTCTTTACAGAACACTTTGTATCCTTTTATGATACTTTGTGTAATTCGTCCTTCAGACAAAAAACTTTCCATGTTGTTATTTTTGTTAATAATCTATATAGCGGTGCTGAACATATAACTAATCATGATAAAGTTTGTCTTTTCAAAGTTAGTTCTAGACTAGTCGTTTGGGATTTTTTGTATCTGCCACTTTTCGAAAAGTATATTTCAGCCGTTAACGTTTTTCCAAAAACTTAAGCCTTGACGTTTTCTAGTCGTCCAGATAGACTTAGGGAGATTGCA
Organism: Zoanthus gigantus; assembly: GCA_025331005.2. Taxonomy (NCBI): domain Eukaryota; kingdom Metazoa; phylum Cnidaria; class Anthozoa; order Zoantharia; family Zoanthidae; genus Zoanthus; species Zoanthus gigantus. Next base: position 2,891 of record JAOBBB020273121.1, on the reverse strand, counting down.
GACCGATTTAATCTTGATCAAGGCGCCATGTTGGACAATGTTCTCTATTGCAGAGCCTATACTAGTAAGTAATTTTATTGATTTAAAACCAAACGGAATTAAAAACTGAATTCTTTTTTATCTTGACAAATACTGATGACGAAACAACACTACTCTTGTAAATGCCAGTTAAGACATTATCTGTTTGCCAAAAAATTTACAAAAAGTCTTGAGTTAACACCTGAAATTTGATTTCGTCTCATTAGGTGAACACCAATATGAGCTGCTTGATAATGTTGCAGCGAAGTTCCATGAAGAGCCAGGCGTGTTCAAACTATTAGTAAGTTATAGTCATCCGAAATGTTTTTTAAATGTATCTATTATATCTAGTATAATACATACTATCTATATAGTTACCATATTAAGTAATTTGCTATTACTTCACAACATTGTCACAGATAATCGACTCCATAATGGCGCTGTTTCGAGTTGATTTTTGCGGAAGAGGTGAACTTGCTGATCGACAGCAAAAGCTAGCACAGATGTTGTCTAGGCTGCAAAAGCTCTCCGAAGGTATGAATGTTTTTGTTATACATGATTTAAAACTCTACATGTTTTCAACTTTACTTTTATTCAATTCAGTTAAATGTTTTTCAATTTCACTGTACATTTCGCTAAAACAATAGTAATTGTTTCTTTCAGAATTCAATGTTGCCGTTTTTGTCACAAATCAGGCAAGTCGAACTTATGGATACTATAACTGGATAGATGTTCTTAATATTCGCCCCACGCAAAAGAAAAGAGCTGTTTTAGTGGTGTAGAAAGGTCTCTCCTAATGGGATATTAACTGTTTTAGAAAAGATGAAACTGGGTTATCCTAACCTTTGCATGAGGGGAAAGACAGGATAGTGATATCTATTCTTTTAGGGAGGTATATTCAAGAAGGGATGAAAGCTCACTCCTTTACGCGAGATGGGATGGCAGACAGGGAAATGATACCTCTACTACTAGGGATATCGTTTCCATTACACGAGGAGGGTGGCGACATTGGGACATCTCAATTGATTGTGATACCGAAAATGGTGTAAATATGTTCATGCGACACCATAAAAAGCTGTCCTTCTAAGAGAGATAACCAGGGCTCGACTTTTAAGGTCGGCCGGTCGTCAGAGACGACTGAAATCTTCGTGGGGTAACGAAGAGAAGTAGTTTAGTCGTGCTTAGGACGACTACAACCAATCGATTTATATAAATTATTTTGTGTATTTTCATTCTTTTATTATAAAGACTTTCAGAAATCGGTTTGCATTTTTCACTTTATTGCTGTAAATTTTGCTCCATTGCCAATTATCGTTGTTATAGAGAACGCATGCAACAACTCACAGCTTAACAGTCTTTCAGCAAAACTAATTAGTTTTAATACATTTCAATGGGTTTTTTTAAACAGGGTGCAGCTCATGTTTTGTTAAAGTTACATTATGATGAACATTAACTGTTTTGCTATTTTTTCAGCAGCTTTCTAGTTATGTCTGTTCAGATATCTATAATATGTTTTGTTATTCAAGGAAAAACGATATTCTCAAAAACGTTAAAAAGTAAGCTAACCAGTTTGACTATTCAAATGAAACAATAAAAAACACAACATCAATATATCAATTTTTCAATCTGTTAATTTAAAATTTTAAATGAAAAAAGTAACTAAAGCACTCTGAAACGCTTTTTATAGCTGTTCGAGTCACTATTGTTTAGGACGACCTCAACTTTTGAGAAACGAATAAAAAATAAATCTTGGTTGCCCCATGTACAACAAGAAATTTTCCTTAAAAAAGAAGCCTGGATAACCCTTTGATTATTTGCTTACAATGCTTCATAAGCAACCAAAAAATATACTTTTTAGGACAGCTATACCCTTGCGTTTATTATAATCCCTCTGTACTTATCAAGTATAGATAGTAGATAGCACACGTGTGCTGGTATAGTTAACTTGAAGCACCTAAAATGGGAACATATTTCCAACTGAATGGAAACTGGCTCGAGTATCGCCCATTTATGAAAAGGGAAAAAAGGATGACCCAAACAATTATAGACCTATATCAGTCATACCAGTGGTCGCCAAAATTTTTGAAAAACTTGTCCATAAACAGTTATACAAATATCTCAGTGACAATGATTTACTAGCTAACTGCCAATCGGGTTTCAGGTCACTACACAGTACCCTTACAGCTCTACTCGAAGCCACAGAAAATTGGTCACTCAATATCGACAATGGTCTAATTAATGGGGTCATTCTTATAGATCTTAAGAAAGCATTTGATACCATCGACCATAATATCATCATTCGTAAACTTTCCAACTATGGTGTTGATCAAAAATCCTTGAGATGGTTCCAATCCTACTTAAGTGATCGCAGTCAAAAATGCAGTGTAAACGGTCATCTCTCAACTGCATCGCCGATTACGTGCGGTGTTCCGCAAGGCTCTATTATTGGTCCATTGTTATTCTTAGTCTATATTAACGACCTTCCAAATTGCCTAGAAAACGCCTCTCCACGAATGTATGCAGACGATACAAGTATCAGCCTAGCTGCTACAAATGTTTCTGATTTAGAAAACAAAATTAATAGAGAGCTAATTAACCTCAACCAGTGGTTAAAAGCAAATAAGCTAAGCCTCAACATTGCCAAGACAGAATTTATGATAATCGGGTCTCATCAAAGAATCCAAACAAATTGTTGTAACCATAAATTTAATATTCAACTAGAGAGTAAAAATATTGAAAATGTAGACCACGCGAAATCGTTAGGAATTTTCATAGATAAGAATCTGTCTTGGAAAAAACATATTACAGAAACATCAAAGAAAATAGCATCTGCAATTGGCGCCCTAAAACGAATTAGAAAATTTATATGCCAA
>JAOBBB020273039.1:0-10983 GCA_025331005.2 Zoanthus gigantus | reverse complement strand
TCACACGTGCAGAAATTTTGTCAAAGCCCGGTGCTTTGTTTGATGGTAACAATGCGATGATCTGTTCAACTTGCTTACAATTAACAGAATGGAATGAAAATTGTTCAGACAATGGATAGTGCGTAGGGACAAAGGTTGTTTTCGTAAGATCGTAATTACATTCAGAGGCAAGTGCTTTGATTTTGTCAACAGTGGTTCGGCCAACTGAGGTAAAAAATTCATTAAAGGAGTTTGCAACAGATTCCTCGTCCTGATTATATACCAAACGACTTGACGATTTCCTAGGAAGGATGGATCTTATGGTTTTCCACAAGTTACCCGAAGAATTATTTTGGTTATTTGCGATCTGATCCCGAACAAACTCTCTTTCGGCTATTCTGATTTCACGTTTAACCTCTCGTTTATAGTTCCTGAATCCCGCCTAGGCCAAAGGGTCGTTAGATCTATGCGCCAGTTTCTTCCATTTGTCTCTTGTTCTCACGAATTTTGACCTTTTTGATAGGTGCGTGTCGATCTAAAATTTGCTCAAAAAGCTGGTGAAAGGCATAGAGGCAATCGTCGACATCCTCAAACGTTTCGATTATATGCCAGGGGACCTCTGAAAGGTCACGGGTAAATACTTCCGGTTTATAGTTCTTGTAGCTCCTAGTTAGAATGTATGTCGGTTTGGGACGGCTCTTTTTCATGTTCAAAACAACAAGTATTAGTTCATGGTCGCTTATTGAGGAAGGAGAAACTTTTGCTTCCTTCACTAAATTAGCATTTGAGACTAAGACGACGTCAATCAGTGATTCCGTGGACTTTGTAATCCTCGTTGGGTGACTGATAACTTGCGATAAATTGAAAGAAGAGCAAAAACTCACGAGGGTTTTTGCCGGTGATTCTTGCAAAGACAATAAATTACAGTTAAGATCACCCAAGATGTAAGCGGGCAAGTTCATCAACAGTGCTGAAACTAATGTGTTGCTAAAATCGGAATCAAAGCAATCCAAGTGTGTGTTAGGTGGTCTATAAGCCGTGCAGACTAGAAACGATTTGAAATTACGTACTTGAATTTTTAACCAAAGTTGATGCAAGCCAGACTCAGAAATGTAGGAAATGTCAGATAACCGTTCAGCCCGATATTCTTGCCTAACAAAGGCGCAGACACCTCCTCCATGTTTGTTTACGCGGTCGAGTCGATATAAGATGTATTCAGGAAATTCAACTTCAGCATCGGAAACAGAGCTATCAAGCCATGACTCAGAGATTGTAAAAATGTCGATTTTGTTAGAAATGACAGTTTCCTTGGCCAGGATAAGATGTTCCCGGTTCTTAAGCGAACGGATATTCAAACGTGCGATCTTGATGTTACCAGTAGTTTCGCGTCGTCCTCGTGGTCTGCTTGATTTATTACAATTATTCGTTGGCATCCCTGGATTAAGTTCAATGTCACCCGAAAGCAGAAGTCGTTGAATTGAAAAAGTGGAGGCCGAATTAGGGTAATAAGATGTTTTGGACTTGAAGTACTTGCCTCTTCTTGGAAGTTTAAACTCAGTTGTAGTCGCACCATTTGCTCGCGATCCAGTGTAAAGCTGAGTTGAGAATTTCCTCAAAAAGCAGCTCGAACCGGCTAGATTCGTCGTAGAAAAAACACACCCGCCGTCGATAGAAGTTTTACTTGACCATTCCAAGAGAAAATTCCACTTAGGTCCCCAATACAACAGAGATATAAGGACAAAATTTAGGAGCGCCATGTTAGCACGTCTCGCCATGTTGTCCATGCACCAATATTGCGCCCTACTGAGGGATTTACTAGTCCATTTTGTAATAATTTTTTCAAAACACAGATCAGCAAACCGCTCTAAAATCTACATTTTTCGAATCTGAAATATATGCACTTAAACATATCAAAAAATAATTTTGGAGTTCAGGTGCCCTTTAAGAGTTTAGATTCTATACGGAAGGCTGTTTAAGAGTTCCCCCACTAAATTTTTAAAGCTCACACGAGTTCTAGGTTCTGACCCACAAACTATAAGGTGGTATTCGCAATAATACACTAGCTCAACAAAATAGGTTGCTTAAGCAATGACGCCCCCGATGACGGCAAAGAACAATAGAAAATGTATAACAATCGCACGATGGAATGCATCGCACTGAGAACTATACGTTGTTGTCACTAGAACGGAACGAGAAAAGATCTATTTTGGAGTTCTTAAAACGAAGAGGAAGTGCTAAGCTCAGTTTTACTCCTTTTCTGTTCACAAAGCAGAAACGGCAGAGAAACCAAAATCCTAATGACCCGCAGAAAGAAGTAAAGAGTAAACCAGAAATATTTTTTCCAAGCCTTCGTCGTTTGTGTTGCCGTCCTATTTTCTTAAAGTCCCTGATGCTAGAGGGAACCCGTTAGTATTCTGAAAACTTAATAGTATGCGGACCCGTGACGCCTGGAAGCAGTGCTCTAGATAACATTGAAATACCAGAAACTCTAACTGAATCATCTTGAACAGACTTTCAAAACTATCTCTCCTAATTGCTCCTCGAATATAACGTACTCTTGGCGTCAGTCTATGTTGCTACTGAACACCCCCTTCCCTTTCCCTCCGATTCTATATCTAGAAACGTTTTCCTATATTTTTGTGTCCATTTTTTCGAAATTTGCTTTCCTTTACTCACACATTTTTGTATGGGACCCACTATCTAGAGCCCAGGTTTCCCCACCGTACGGCAAAGTTTCTAAATCAATAAATATAAAATATGCCATTGATTTTTGTCATTTTCTTATATATTTGTTTACAATTTCGCCCATAAATAAAGTTTTACGATGAAAAAGAGATAAGGCGGTGCAGCTGGCGGAGTATTTGCCTTCCAGTATTTGAAGTTGGTATTTGCTTTCCAGTCACAAGCTCTGATCTTTTATTCCCAGCTCTGCTAAGATTTAAAAGTTTAAGTGATCTTTTTTCCTCCGAAGCTGACTCATATTTTCAGTAAATGAGTACTCAGCGTCTGCTGGAAGCGAACATGCGATGGATTAGTGTCCCGACAAGCGGGAATCAAGGACTCTTATTGGGTGAACACTACAGAAACTGGAGACAAATGCAGGCCCCATGAACTACAAGGCTTTTACGAGGATTTACCTAGCTTTAGCATAAACAGACAGAGAGTAATTCCCAGAAGTAAACACAATGAACTTACTGCGGTACATGACAGCCAATTCAGTTAAATCTTTCTTACTGAACCCTAAAAAGTCGCTCTTTGACAGATGTTCTGGATAGTTCAGTCCCAGATGCCCATGCTTCTTCTCAGGCGACTTGGGCGTTCCTTCCGGATATCTTTGTTTCTCTAGCATGAGGATGTTGGAACGGTCAGTACCAGCCTGTCCCTGGCCGTCGTTGTTATTTGGGTTCGTGTTAGAGCCAGTCCACCTATGAAAACCAAATCATGTAAGTATCTTATTATTTGCCCAGTACGATCTCCATATCCAATGGTTATCATGCATACGTTAGCAAACTTGCGACAAACTTTGACGGGGATGAAAACAAATTTTAAAGGTACACACGAACAACAGGACAAAGAAAAAAATACAAAAGAAATTTTAAAGGGGAACTCCAGGGTAAATACAAACTGGTGTCTGGTGTAAGTTCCAAGAACTAGTTTGGTAAGTGTTTTTGGAAACCGGTTATTAAAATGGAGATACTTTGTTCTACACACAAACAAAATTGAAATTGAAACTCTGCCATCTTTGAAGTGGACAGATGGCGCAGATTCTGGTCAGAGCAATCTCAACTGACGTAATCGCGTCAAACTGCTTGACACTAGAGATAGTAAAACGTCGCTAGAAAAGAAATATTTCTGACATTAAAGCCTTTTTCACTGCACTGATTTAGATAACCGGGGTGTGTTGACATCATGAGTGACTGCTGACCATAGTAACACAGCTCATATCTAACAAAGATGAAGCTTCGCTGATTTCAAGTAAGATGTTTCAGTTATTATCAAAAATGAGAAAAAAAGAATAAGGAAGTCAACCAAATACGACAGTTAAATTGTATATACCCCAGAGTTCGCCTTTAAGAAAACAATCTTATGAAAACAGGGATGTTTCTAAGATTTATGAATGACGGTCCTTTCCCAATGAATAGCAGATCGCGTTCCAATAAACAACAAAGGAATCCAATGGATTTCAGGGGGATTTCTAGGTTAAGATTATATATAACCAACCTTTACAACATTAGATGTGTGTGTAAATATGTAGTGTAGACCGGCTATCAAAAACATCCAAGAGAAGATATCCAGCACACCACTTCCAAACATAGTACCTTAAAACACCAAGTTACAAAATGTTAAGTTTAATTTTTTTCTTAATCACAGCTAAAATACTGTAAGACTTACTGAAAGTGTATATAGTGATCGTTCATGGCTAGCAGTGTGTTGGGAACAAAGTCATACTCCACTGCAGGATAAACCTGCACAATGTTACCACGTTTGCCACGAACGTTCAAATTGTGGATCGTTTTCCCTTCCAGTTCTGAAGGTCGCGGGCGAACAGCAAACGTGTGCGACCTAAAATAGTATAAAGTATATAAATATTTTGAGTTAGTGTCTGCAAATTGCTTGGTTAACAGTTGTGACATCACAATGAAGTATCACCAAAAATCCTCGAAAAAGGAAGGACTTTTGTAAAGAAAAGACTACGTAAAAACACCCAACACAAACATAGTGTCATTTTTTACATCTGAGATCTGATGTGGCTCCCCAAACCCGAGTAACACCCCCTCAGCAAACACAACTAATGTTATTATAACACTATGAGATATCATGTGGCCCCTCTAACCCGAATGTATCAGTGGTGACATTCTCTCAATAACAAACACCCAATGTTGTCATAATACTATGAAAATCAATGTGGCCCCTCTAATTCGAATGTATCAGTGGCGACATTCCCACAACACACACCCAATGCTATCATAATAGTACGAGATATAACAGAACCCCTCTAACCCGAATGTATCAGTGGTGAAATTCTCTCAACAACACACATACAATCCCCCCCCCCTTCCCCTGCTAATTTCCGACAAGTCCATTAGCAACACAATAATACTATGAGATATGATGTGACCTCCTCTTACCCAACTAGAACAGTGCTGACATTCTCTCAACAATACAATAATAATAATGATAATAATGACTATGTGCTAGTCACACTTATTCCAGTCTCGGGACTGAATTACTAGAACGCGGCTCTACGAGATCGGACCGAAAGCAAGTGATGATGTACATAGCCATTCTAACCCCACTGGATCAGTAGTAACATACCCTTAACAACACACACCCAATGATAAAATACTATGCGATATGGCGATGGATTAGTTAATGACACACACTTAATGTTACAATACTTTACCTATCTTGAAATACCCGACCAAGCTGGTTAGTATTAATGGCCAGACGAAGCTTCAGTTTACTGGAAAATTTACCACCAAAAATGGAAACTTCAGGGTTTTGTTTGTACACATATCCTCTGGCGACTGCTTCTGTAGAGTTCATACCAAACCTTTCACCAATATTGAGTTTTGTGTTCTGCTTGGGCTTGCTGTTCAATGAGGAATTCACACGGCCATCCCAGCCATTAAACTCGCCGGTAGAAATGTTATACCTTTAGTGAGAGAACGTATAGTACGGTAGAAACAATGCAAGAACACATCTTTGTTGAAGCTCCCACGATAGGGCTTTTCAGCTACAATGCGTATCCATGCTAATCTCTCAAATCTATCAATCTCGTTACGATCATATGCTAAAATTTAGATATTTTAGTTATAGTAAAACTAGATAATAAGGCTTGATGATCCTCTATTTTGTGTGGTATGTGTAGATTTTACTTTATTTTAGAATGTTTATTTGTTGTACATAATGCTTAGAGTTTGTAAATATCAACCTGCTTCTACTTTATTATTTCTCTATATTATACTCTATGCATAAACAAATCCCGACCCAAAAAAACAAGATTCATAGTAAATTAAACAATGTAAACCAACTTCCCAGCATTTTAGCTACTAAGTTATTTTTGGAAGTTGATACCCGTAAATCTGTAATATAGAAACACTGTGTAAATTTAGATACTTATTTCATAATGTGAGTATAATAAAATTCTTCTTCTTCTTCTAATGCATAAAATGCATGCATAATTTAAATAGTACTACGACTATATCAAGATGTTATATAATTGAGTCGCATTTAAAAACTTTGGACATTTAACAGGCTTGACAAAATTACTTTACAAGTTCCACGGTTTAGTACCACAGTTTAGTTCCACGGTAAGTGAAGGACCTCTGTTCAATACTCATCTTAAGCTATTCTTTCGTGAAGATTATAATGTGTAATTACCAGCACGTATGTGCAAAACAGTTATATTCTATATTCAAGCCACATCTCACAAGCGTTACACTTCTACTTTACTGAAGATTATAATGAATGAGAGAAAGCAAAAATGGCTTTGCCAGTTAACCTTATTCCTACTGGGGGGAGAGGGGTTGAAACATCCCCCCTCTCGTTCTTTTTCAGATAACTTTTTAACCTGAAGTTTTTGACTTTTCCTAATATTCATCCAGTTATAGGATACTAAAAAATTTTCGTTTTCATAAAACGGCAGTTTCTGAATAGGTCGTGTAAAAACTATTGTTTTCAAAATTTTTACCTTGCAAGTTTACTAGATTACTTGCATTTATTGATATATATTACCTAATACAAATTATCCGAACGCTCTATTTTAAATTTTTGTTGCCTAGCAACCTTTGAAAAGGCTTTGGCAATCGTTGCTAAGGTAGCCCAAAAAGGTGGTTTTAATAGTAGTTGACGTCAGCAAAAATGATAGCCAAATAATTTCTTAAAATAAGCTAACGTCATAAACGAGTTTCTGCTGATATCAGCATTTCTAAACGTAATTTTAAAAGATACATAACTTCTACAACAAAATATAACTCAAATTTCATTTAAGGCTCAGGAAAATACTTTCGACTTATAAATACAAAATGTTGCCAATTTTAGGACAATTTGACGACATCACGAAAAAACCGCTGATGTAAGTGCAACTTTTTTGATATTAACTAAAAATGTTTGTATGATGATGCTGAATATCCCGGCCAAGTTTTATCGACATAGCCTTTATGGTTCATAAATAAAGGAGGGAGGATTAAAGCACCCCCCTGAGTGTTACGGAGCCCCTCAAACGCCTAGTTCTTTTAGTGTTAAACTGTTTACCCATTTTCCTAACAATGCCAATCTGTTTGTTTGCTAGAGCGATTAGATAAGGCTTCTTAATATGAAAGTCCAAAGGTGTTGCAATATTCAAGATCACTTAAATTTAAGGTAAATTCAAGGTAGCTACTAGTACACATGTAATTTCTGTCCTTGTGATTATCACTTTTAAAAGCCACACCACTACAGTTTACTATTGGGCAAAACCAAAGCCTAATACCAGTCATCGTCATCAGTGTGCCTACTGGTGCGATTGTTAGGGGATTTATGTCATTGCCGTCTGATTAACCTTGTTAATAAGGTGCCAGTCTATTGTGCAGAAGGCTCGGTTCGATTTCTGGCCATCCCAACACTGAGGATGTAAAAACAATTGAGGAGAAGGTTGCTGCCTTTGCTCTGATAACACCTTCAAATGGTTAGACTTCCGCGTCTTCTCAAATAAGAACGTTAAACTGTAGGCCTCAGTGACATCTACGTGTTTATTTATGTCTGTCATGTGAAAGGTCTCCGTCCACCAAAGAGTAGGGACTTTAAGCAACGAAGACGGCGACGCCGACGACGACGGCAAAGAACAGTAGTAAATATACAATAACTGCACGTTGAAATGCATCGAGCTGAGCACCTGCACGAAGTTTTCGCTATAATTACAACGTGGAAAGACCTTTTTTAGAGTTGTCGAGACTACGAGGACATTGCAGCAAAAACTTTCTCGGTATTTGCTTAGCTTCATAGAGAAACATTTCATCATTTTTCTATTCACAAAGTTCAAGGCAAAGAAACGAAACCCTAATGACCAGCACAAAGAAGTAAAGAGCGAACCAGAAATGTGATTTTTCCGAGCCGTCGTCGTTCACGTTCCCGTCGTCGTTGCTTAAGGAACCTAGTATTGAAAGCTTGGATGTGGCGCAAATCATAATCATCGAGTACAGATAGCACATCCGTACTATTACTGACTTGAAGCCGATAAAATGAGCTTTATGTCCATGCATGTTGGTAGCGGGCATTACCCCCTTTTATTTAAGAGGGTAATGGCAGCTACCAACGTGGAAATAAATTAAAGCTCATTTTAGAGAGAGGAGGCGGACTGGAAATCTGGGGAGAAAGCTAGGGTAGTAGCATGTGATAGGACGCGATGGCGGAAAAGTATTAAGGCCTTATGCACAACCGAGCGCGAAGAAGTTAGGGTAGATAAGGTAAGGTAAGGTAAGGTAAGGTAAGGTTAGGTAAGGTAAGGTAAGGTAAGGTAAGGTAAGGTAAGGTAAGGTAAGGTAAGGTAAGGTAAGGTAAGGTAAGGGAAGGTAAGGGAAGGGAAGGGAAGGTAAGGGAAGGGAAGGTAAGGTAAGTCAGTACAAGTAAGGTGTGCTAAGGGGGTAATGGCCTCTAAAAAATTCACAGTAGTGCTCTTTTTAGTCAAAGAAAAATTGCAAGCATGCAGCTGTTGACAAACATTTTGGTCAAAAAATAATCTAATATAGGCATTAAAACCAAAAAACGTTAATACCAAGTTGTCAGTTTTTCTTGGTTTTCTCACAATCCCAAGAGACACAAAAGACAATAGACATAACGGCCATGTTGGTGTCCCAAACAAAAGAAATAATCAAAACTCTTTGTTAACAGTACACCAACATGGCCGCCATGACATTTGGCGAAAACCGTATATTAGGGCAATACTTGCGGCTGGACCTGAAGAAGGCTGGTGATGGCCGAATTGTTGTGCTATTACAAAGTTAAAATAACAACGTCGTATTGGTTTTCCAATTTAAGAGGCTTCAAGTTAAGTAGTTAGCTACTAGTACACATATTCATGAGATCTTTACTTATGATATTTGTCGAATCACTGAAATGTTTGGTTATTGTCGTAAGTGTAAGTAGCTAACGTTACACGCTTCAGCCAGTCTTCAAAGCAATGCAGCTAATGCTCGAAAGGTCTGCTACTTACATTACGGCAATAATAACAAAATTTCCACCTCAATCAAGTTCTCTGAATCATTTGTGACAAGAACACAGCTCGAAAAACGGTTAACTTGCTCTGTGGTACTGTAGTACTAAAATTCGAATGAACGCAAATGCATAATAACCCTTTCTTTGTGTAGTTTTTCAATATTTGTCTACATTCTTAATTTTCTAGGAAAATTTGTAACATTAAACGGAAGTTCATCAAGCTTGGCTTAGTTGCATCCATGCATGTTTTGAGCGTTAAACTCTTTTTATTACGGGTTTAAAGGACATAAATCTGTATTTGCGCGGTCAAAAATCCATAACTTCTGATGCTAAAATTTTTCATTATAGTGTTATACAAACCAATATTGTCATCTGATCAAGATTAAAAATTAATTTTTAGAGATTACGTAGAAACATAATTAAAAAAAGATTCGTTTTATAGAGCTCTTTTACTTTCCTGTTTTTCATTTATAAAATGTTCATATGTAAGTGGAGAGAAGACACCTCTTCCTCGACGCATATACCGAGAGTGGACTGGACAGTTATTAAGATGAAACATTGCCATGGCAAAAGCTTCGATACCAAACCTCTGCACGTCGACAATTTGTGGGGGTCTTGGGGGAAGCTTGACAAGATTGGTAAACATCTCAGATTGTTTGCGAGCTGCAAACTCTAGGGCGCGGTAAACATTGCAGTCAGGATACATTATTAGTAGTATTTCCAAATCTCTCACTTCTACTGAGCAATTCTGGACTGAAGCAACCTCGATTTGTTTCTTTAATGTCCCTCTTGCTTTGGCTTCTAAGAGCATCTTTCCGGCAGAAACAACTTTGTTTTCTGGTACCAAGAGTTTCACGTCCTCTTTGACAGCTACGACAGCACGAAGAAGTGAAATAACTTGATTCTGATTTTCTGACATGTTAGTTGCTATAGTAACAGACGAGCTGTGTGACAAGGTTAATGCCACCTTAACAAGATCGTACTCTTGTTCTTTTATACCTTTAGTCTCAGCTATACTAGAATCAAGACTTGTAATCTGTTTCCAAGCTTGATGTGAAAGTGCAGACAAAAAGAGCGGTTTTTCTGTTAGTTGAACGATCTTCGAGCTCACATTGGTCTTAGCCTCGCCTGTAAAGTAATCCTCGCTCTTGATATCGGCTATAAACGTGAATGCAACGGAATGCTCCCACTGACCGACATACATTGGTGGCTCTGAGAAAGGAAAAAAGAAATGTTACGAGTGTTTTGCATTGGGTGCACAGAACCAAACAACGCGAGACTACTTCATTCCTTTTCTAGCGTCGGGCGCAAACCTTTTCGCAAATTTGTCCCACAAGTAAAAAGAGCATTTTTTTAATACTCACGAAGTGGTTATTTATTCGGTAATTCACTATCTATTCATAGCACGAAAGCTTATTAAAGCCGATTGCACTAGAGTTTAACTAAAGGTAAGCTTTAACCAAAAGCTTTAAATAAAGCTTAAAGAAATTTAAAGTAGTTTGCGTAAAGTTAGATAAAAGTATACTTTAAGCAAATCTTTTACGATCCGCTTAATTAGCTTACAACTTTCAGTGATGAACGAACAAAGAAAAGGAGAGGTGATTTTGCTCTGATCTAATCAGCAGTTTTTTTAGGAGAAAGAATATATCAGCGGGATTATTGTAAACGTATTCTAGAAAAGGAAACCTTTTTCTCAAACATTTGATCATGGTCTTCAACATATTATGCTCATATTTTTTGAGTGATATACCTATGTAAGCTTGTACTTAGAAACTGTAGGAAATGAAAATAAAGTAAAATGTTTTTTTT
>JAOBBB020272958.1:0-10987 GCA_025331005.2 Zoanthus gigantus | reverse complement strand
CACCTCCTATTTAGATTCAATGTCATTATTGTACGTCACATTGTAATTTGTATATATATAGGAAATAAAGAACCTTGAACCTTGAACCAGTATTTGTATTTGTATTTTATTTGTATTTTATTTTATTTGTATTTTTATTTAGTGTATTTTTATTTTATTTTTAATGTATTTGTATTTAATTTAAAAATGCCGAAAATAGAACAGTATTGTCACTATAACAAAATCGTGTACTTGCAGAACTCACTTTCTGTTAGAAATAACTGAGTAAGTGTGATATATGACATAGAATTTCCGTTTAAAAAGGTATCAATCCATCTTTCATTAGTGATCTGCAATAACGCCCTCTGACTGTAGATATACTTTGCTTTGCGAGTCCCTAGAGCGTACTGACAATTTCTGTTGTCACCCTTAAGTCACGAAATATACTCTTTATTTTTGTCTAGGAAGCACGCAGTACTTTAGGGAAGTTTTCAATCTGAAGTAATTTTGGCGGTCTATCTGGAGCCAACAACAAATAACCCAATATCTTATCCAACCCGCTCTTGTATCTTGTATATTTGTTTTAATGATATCTCGTTTTCCCTCTAGTAAAAGTCACGGTTTAGCGAGTTCTATAAAAGTCGCTTGGCACGAAAAGGGAAGGTAACTCAACTGGCAGGTTTGGTATGACGTTTTGAATGAAGCCAAAAAGGTCTTATATGGTGCTTTCGGTTAAAGGTTGTACTTCGGAATGAGACCCGCTATAAATTTTAACGTCAGTTTTTACATATTTGAAATGCAAGTTCTTAGTACAGTGCAAATAAATAATCTTGATGCTATTTCTCCCAATATGAAGACTATATTTCCTAAATAAGTATAATAAATGAAAAACTAATATGGCCAAACGAGAATAGAAGCGTCGTTGACGGATTTTTAAACTCAAAGAAAACATATGCATGCTTCATGAATTTAAAAAATGGTTAGAATATCTAAAATTAGCGCCTACAAGATCCGGTTTTATTCTAAGCAACAGTAACATAACAATAACAGCGGAAAAATATTGCTTTTAAAGTTCCATATCGGATATAGTATATTTCGTTTGAGTCGTCCCGATCTCGTTGAAAGTGTTCAAGCGATCGGAATGGTTTCACGTTGAACTTACGACTCAATGTTTCCAGCTCCATATATAATCACTCACAAGCGTTTTCAGTCATTCCGATCGAAGAAGACGTGTTTTATAGATGATTGTTACGACTCAAACAATAGCATGGCTTAATCTCTTCATCGTTATTAAAAATAAAATCTTAGTTCAAGAGCAAAGAGAATGACTCAAGTTGGTGAACACTGTAAAGCGAGTTGACTTTACTATAAGAGAAGTTTAACTTGAAATAAAGTTCAACAGGCTGTTGCAATTTTTTACCACAAATCAACAGTAAAACTGACACCAATTGAACTAAACACTGATTTCTCCAAGTTACAAAATGAATCTCTTATCACACACCTCTCGATTAATTAACCTGCAAGAAGACTTGACCCGAGATAGTGCATGACAGACTGAAAACACTCCGCTAATCTTTTTTCTGTAGTCCGAAACAAGAAAATTTAGTTGTTTAAAAATTGGAGTTACAAAGTTCTATATATGCATAGAATTGTCATTTTTGCTGATCCTGGTTACATATTTGCTTGAATTAAGGAAATAAAACTATAATGATGCATCGCAAACGTTTTCAAAGAACTCGTAATTTATACAGTTATACGGTTAAAACCTTACAGTTAGTCCAAGCTCTAAGGTGTCCTTAGTCAGGCAATCTTTGCCGTATTTTTTACTTCAATAATTCTAAAAAAATCCATTCAATCGGCTTAAAAACAAACTGATAAGAACTGATAAAACACAAAGCAACTTACAAAGGTCGATTTTCAATTCCCTGGTTTGAAAGCTCAAAATTCCTTTATGTTTATAAGAAAGAAAGAACATACCTTCGGAAGTTCAAAATGGATTGATATAGACGATTATTTATCGTTCGATTATCTATTTGTTCTATCTGGTTTTGCCCGTATTGACCACTGCTCAACCAATTGAACTCAAGTTATGAAGTAAAAACAAACGTTATAGACTTTTACCTTGTCAAATTATGAGGCGATAAAACGAGGCAGGATGTCTGCTTTTAATGTATTTACATACTACTCACATTTCAATGTGAAAGGTTAATTTGTTCTCTCGGAAACTAGACTCAAATTGATTCCTTAATTTTCTGGTCCAAAACTAGAGGACAATTTGTGTTCCTGTTTTCCGATCGAAGGCATAAAAAGTAACACATACGTTTTTGATAAACTAATAAGATTAAGATCACCTTGGAAGTTTTAACAATTTTAAAGTCTGAGGTCATAGCAGTTTAATTTTGTGGTTTTTAATGGGCCGTCTATACCGAAAAGATAATGATTCGCCGTGGCTATTTTAATGGAATATAAAATAGTTTTGTAAAATTTTAATCAATAAAGCTTTGCTCACACAGGAGCAGACATAATGTAAAAATGAATTTTTAATTTCTAATCTTGAAAATGGCATCGAATTGATGCCGAAACGTCGTTTCAATTTTACTATTTTACATTTGTATATAAAATTTGTTTGTGATAGCTGACAATCTTTTGTCATTTTGCAATTAGTTTGTGCCCATTCATAAGATTACTTAGGGCATCAGTAAACCATATAGAACAACTTGAAAAAAATGAAGGGTACTTTTAGCAGGAATTGAATCAAATGTGTCAACAGTTTCAGAATTGACACCAAAATGCATTTGAAAGAAAATTGTCAAGTCGCAGCTCGACATGAAAACTAAATATTCCCACCGCTAAAGCATTTAAAAAAAACTGTAAACTTCCTTAACTAAGTGCGGAAAAATTTTAACATATATATAGTAATACTAAAATAACTTTTTGGAAATCGAGTATTTGCAAATATTTTTTTTAATCAGACAAATCCGAAACTGTCCTCAAACTAGGAAAATTGTTGGATTTCTCACTCGATTATCTGGTAATTGTCTGGCAATATAACATGAACTAAGTAAAATATATGCTTGACAATAAAATGTACTGATTGAAATTAATTCGTCAAGCTTAACGCAAAATAAAATAAAATAAACATCGTTGAGTTTGTTCGGTCTATGATTATGAAAATTGGAATGTTAGAGGAATGAGTTTAGCCAATAAAGTCAGTTATAAAAGCAGACAAAATACATTTAAAAATACGGTTGACGAAACCAAAGACAAATTCTATTTTCTTTTTTTTAACTAGAGCGAAACATCTTTGAAATCTGTAAAAATAGGCCAATCCATGCGGCAGTGAAATCATTTATCAGAATTTTAAAAACAATTTTTAAAAAGTTATTTAAAGCGCTTTCTCTCCTTTTTAATTGGTAACATCAGCCGTTTACTCGGTTTTTTTTTCTATGAAAGAAATCTCAATTTCCCGCTTACCGTATATATATATATATTTCTGTAGAAGCAATTTTGAACAGTCGAATCAGGCCTTCTTGTTTACCAGTTGTGTTCAAAAAATGAACCGTTTTGAGATAAGAGTTTCGCTTTATAATATCAGTGCCTTCAGTGAAAAAACATATTTTAACAATTTAGTTATGACTGAAACTACAATTGTTTTGATTTTTAAAACCCCTTGCGAACACGTGTTTTAGGAATGTTAAATTAAAACTGTTATTTTTGACAAAGAAAACAATAAATTAATTTTCCAAACACTTCATGGCCGTTTCCCAAAGTGCCCTTAACAAAACTCAAATTTTGTTTTCAATATTCATTTAACATATTGGGTTTGTAACAATCAAATGGAAAATTGACAGAAAGCTATAAAATCAAAATTTTATTTCCTTCCTGTGGCTTTTTAAATGCGTCTTGTTTGTAGGCGAGAAGGTACTTTTAGGAACAATTTTTCGATAGTTTTGGGCCTACGCGCGTCAGTGATGTGACGTCCGCCTCCACCTTTAAACCAAAAGTTAATTTCAATTAGCTAACGTCAAATTGTTAAAAAAATTTTAAATTTTAGAAATAATTTATCATTTTGTTCAATTTTTAGAGGAATTGTTATACTTTACATGCAAAACCGTTGTATGTAAACAGCACTCAACAACAGAGTAAAATCCAAGGAGAAAGACTTCAATTTATGATGTAAACTGTTAAAATTTTAACTTCTCCCAAAAACTAAGTTTTTAAAGCGTGTGCAAGAAAATTCAGACTTTATAATTTGATGGCATTATTCGTGTGAGCAGCTAAATTTTATGGGTGAAATTCATTCATTCAAAAAAACTTTTCTTAAGAAGGGAATCAAATTCATTTCGGAAGCACGGTAGGTTATTATATCATAATTAGCAAATTTCACATCATTCATTCAAAAATATTGGCAGTGCCCAAAGATTTTGCCGAAAATACTGTCTTTCATTATTTGAGAACTGTTTGAACTAGCTTTAGGAAAATAAGACAAGGCATTTCAACGTTACCAAATACAAAGTCATTTTTACTGTACTGCTGTGGTGGTACTTCTACAACAATATGTCACATCTGAGTCTAATGGCGATCAGTTTTGACATTAAAATTATTTTTAAGTGACTGAGTTTGTAACAACGCTTGTGGCACTTTTGTACTCGATTAAAAGAGACCGAAAACATAAAATAGTTTAATTGCGTGCATTAACTATATAGACTGCTTCATAACTGCCTTAAACTATTTTGTAAACAGATTGTTGAAATTTCGTCATTCTCTCTCATTGATTTTATAACGCATTTGTATGACTGTAAAATAACATCTTAATAATTTCATAAGCCGTTTATAGATAGATAGATTCTGGTCAGCACCGCCTTAATTGACGTCAGTACGTCAAACTGGTTGAGACTTGAGAAAGCAAAACGTTGGTAGAGTGGAAAGATTTTTATTTTCGAGATTAAAGCCTTTTTCCATGAGGCCCCGTCCACACGTATCCGGATACTCTTGAATCCACAAACTTTTCTTTTCGGATTGAAAAGTTTCCGCGTCCACACGTATCCGGATACGAATCGAATCAGCCCGTCCAAACGTATCTAGATTCACTCTACTAGGGTCCAGGACTTCTCTCTAAATATCTGTTTGAGGTGTTTATGTCTTTTAATTCGTCCGTCTGGCACTGAGAGAACCCTCAGAATGTCGAAGCGTCGCTTGACATTGTTAAAATGCACAGTCAGCATGGCTACGTTTAACTGAACACATGTTACGAGGCTTGAAATAAGCCCAACAAGAACAGCAAGAACCTTTTGTTTGGCCGCCATGTTGTTCCGTAGCCACGCGTCATCGAATTCGAAAGTATCCGGATTCGACCGTCCACACGTATCCGAAAAGGTATCGGATTCAAAAGTTTCCACTCTGGAGAGCGGTTTCAAAAGTTTCCGGATTTGCAGGTCGGATTCATCGGATGCGTGTAGACGAAAGGCGTATCCGGAAAGAAAAGTTTGCGGATTCAAAAGTATTCGGATACGTGTGGACGGGGCCTAAACCATGAACGGACTTTACGCGTTGACGTCATGTGTGACTGCTGACCATGGTAACGCAGCTCATTTCTAACCAAGATGGTGGAGCTTCAATTTGTTTTAATTTTTCCGCTGCTTTGAGGCAAGATCAGTTTCAGTTATTATTAAAAATGAGAAAAAAAGATCAAGGAAGTGATAACCGCAGTCACTAATTCAACCAAATAAGATAATTTTACATATACCCAGGAGTTCCTGCTTATAGAAAACTGTTTTTAAATCTATTATTCTTGCATATTGGTACAATAAAATTGCACTTTCTTTGTAAATTCACATCAACAGTAGTTTGTGCACAATTACCAGAAATAAAACTGTTTTAAGTCTATTAGTCTTGCACATTGGTACACTTAAAAATTCGTTTTCTTCCTAAATTTACATCACATGTGTTGGTCTCTGGTAATGAGCTATCTAACTTATGGTTCACATTGTTGCGTTCGACGAAGGAGAACGCATACTAATCTTGTTGTTGCTCGCGGGCTCAATTCTGATGCCATCTTCCGTTGAGCGATTTTCGCCTGGCTGGAACATAAGCCTCGACTCCATGTTATTGTGACCGTGGTGACATGGTGATCAATGCAGACCATGTGCTTCGTTCGTCCATTTTCCAACTTCATTTTTCCAGCTGATTGTTGTACGTGTCACTTTTAATGTGCTTCGACTATTTACCAGGTTGTTGTCGCTGTATAATTTAAAGTGTTGACACCATGTCTTTTGTTCGTCCATTTTCCAGCTGGTACTTGTCGTAACTAATTATATATTTTTCTAATAAGATATTTTGACCACTGTCGAACGCACTTTATTAATCTTTGATTACTTCTAGTTAGATATTTACTGGGAGAGATTGACTGCATATTTCTGTTCGCTCATGGCATCGGCGTATGCGGCTTGAAAGTAATTAGTTATTTGTAGTGTCCGTATTTGCAGTCGTTCTAGGTCGGTCAATAAATATTGCGGCAGACTATTATGGTACACTGAGCATGCGTACTCGGTAACTGGACGTGCGCACGTGGTGTAAAATGTCAAGAGCTCTCTTGATGGTACTTTCGCCCTTTTCAGTTGTCATAAAATATAGTATAGCAGATACTTTGCGTATGATTTTGGAGAGGTGGCAGTTCCATTTTAAGTCATTCGTATCGTTCAACCCAAGAAGTTTAATATTTGGAGCACATTCGATTGTTCATTTGTTGATAACAACAGGCTCAAAAACTCTTTGCATTTCTCTTCATTTAACTAAAAATGCGTACGAAGAATATAGAGACTGTACTGCCAAGACCGTGTATAAAATGCCACGTGGTACATATAGGATCTATTAGCCAAACGTCGACATACATATTTTAAAAAAAATAAATCCTTTACCAGCCTAGTGGCCCATGGAGCCGCGCTTATCTCCGCTTTCTGTAGTGTTAAGCGGATGAGAGTCTTTGACTCCCCCTGGATGGGACACTAATCCATCGCAGGTTCGCTCCCAGCAGACGCTTGTATTCATTTACCTACCTAATTGAGTTTAATTCTCGGGGCTCACCCGACTCTTCGATTCGTTTGCGTAATCGATATTCAAACAAGTTAGAAACGCTATCCAAAAAGCCAATAAAATTCTTCCCCGTGTGTCCTTCAATGTGCAGGACTTTAGAGTCTAGTGTTGCAATGGCATATCCTAGTGTTTTAAGAATTTGAACTTATCCTATTTTTAAAAAAATTGGGTTAAGCTTCAGCTAATTAACTTGTTATGACGCAATAATTGCAGCGGAGTTTTTAATTTGACAAAGGCTTTCACAAAATGTTTAACATCTTACAATGAACGCGTTGCGTCAAAAAATAAACGACTTAAGCTCAAAACTGGATGAAGCGGAAAAACGAGAACGAGAAACTCAACATGAGTTGCAGAGTACCCTCGATAAAGTTGGATTTGCTCAACAAAAAGCACTGCACGCAAAGCATCAGATAAAACAAGCAGAATCGGAGCTGAAAAAATTTCTTGGGCAAATCGAGAGCCATCAGAAACAGTTGGAGTTTAACGAGGAGCGTATACAAAAGCAAGGAGAACTAATTGAGGTTTGAATTTTTTCCGTTTTGTAAAATGGTTAAGGTTTGTTGTGATTTGGTATGTGTGATTTTATTGCCTTATTGGCGGCTGAAATCAGAAGACATGTGAGCATGCGCGCGGCAAATAATTGTAGAGTACGTAAAAAGACATTCTAGAATACAAAATTTCATTTTGTTTAAAAGAATTCTAATAAGCAACCTTTTTCACTGTAAAATTAAGATCCGAGTTCGCGATTGGTCAAAATTGATTACGTCATTTCGGTTATCTGTTACTAACCGGCGTGACAGTGCAGATATAAAATGTTAACCTTTGTTTCTTGGTTTATAACCTATGGCTTGAAAATGGCCGAGTCGACTTCAATAAATTCAAACCACTGAGTATGTGAATCAAAATGATATCGATTTTTACTCCAGCGAAAGTTGTCCTTTATCAGTGTATACACTCAAGTGATTCGGCGGGCTTTTCTCGCCTTTTAAAAGGTGTTGTTTGGTGTTTAAATAAACAGTTTGGAAGTTTGAGTTTCTTGTGAAGCACTTTGCGTCATTTTTTATCGCTTTTTCTGTTAGAGTTTTTAAAACAGAATTCAGCAATTTGCTAGATTTACTGAATAACGAGTTTACAATAATTGAAATTGGTTTGCTTTATGGTGGCGAACAGTTAAAATCGAAAATATGCAGATTCCTGACTTTTTTCACAGAAAATGGCGATATATTTTTTGTCGGTTCTTAATCGGGGACGAGAACGTGTGAAAACACTTTAGTTACTGGTTGAGTTCTTCTAATGTCTTTTTAAAACATTGAACTTACATCCCAAAGGACATGTTGATAAGTTCTAAAATAAGGTATTTGCTAAATTTCTTTTTCGATCTAATTTCAGCTTTTTATTTGATAAATTTAATTGAATGCTTTGCTTTGCTGTCTTTGTTTGCGTAAATTTTTTAAAACAAATTTATAGGACAGTAAAGCTACATTTTTTTTTCTGAAGAATTTGAGTCAGAAGGATCGAACTACTGGAGACAAACTTGAGTTGACGGAAACTGAACTGAAAGACGTGGAAGATAGCATAACAAAAGCCCAGATGAAATGCGAAGAAGCGAAGAGAAAGGTACAGATGGTCGAGTTGAAGAAGAAGGCGGTGATGAAGCGATTAGAAACTGCCTGCTTGCGTGAGAAAGCTCTTCAAGAGCAGCTGGAGAAACTCACCGAAAAGTTTCACAAACTTGCAAGTGGCTCACGTCGCACAAGCACTTATGAACAGTAAGTCAGCGGTTAAACATTTTGAAATTTATCATTCCTGCATCTTGATTGGTCAACGTTAACCAATCACAGTGCAGAAATGGCTAGAACAGCCAATCAGAACCTATATTTATCAGTTGAAATCACTAAAGGTTCCAGCAATTTGATTGGTTCCCAAGAGCATGATTTCAGCATAAATTACACTCTTTGATGTCTGTAAAACTTTCGGTCAACCAATCACAGTGCAGAAAAGGCTAGAACAGCCAATCGGAACCCAGAGGCGGATCTAGGGGAGGGGCCTGGGGGGCCTGTTTCCCCCCCTCCTCCCCTCATTTTGGGAAAAATTGTTATCTATTTTTTAAAATAAACCTTTACTAGACACCAGAATCTGAATGGTCCCCCCCCCGTCCCCCCTTCCTTTCAAAATTTCTGGATCCGCCCCTAGAACCTACATTTATTTTGAAATAACTAATTATTTTTGCAATTTGGTTGATTCTCAACAACATGGTTTTAACAAAAAATTGCACTTTTTGGTGTCTATGATCTTTCGGTCAACCAATGAAAGTGCAGTAAAAGCTAAACAGCCAATCGGAGCCAAGGAAAATGTGATGATCAGTGCTACTTTAACAAATAATGCTAAAAGATATGGACGAGAAAGGACTAACGGAAAACAATTAGAAAAGAAATCATATGACGAATAACTTGTTACGGAACTGGCATCTGAGAATTAAATTCGTCAACGATACAACTGCCTTGGAAATTTTACCGAGGAAAGGAATTAGCCTAATAAACCTAGTAGTGAATGATATCCAAAACTTTTCAATGAACCATAATATGACATTAAATCCAAAGAAATGTAAAGAAATGCTTTTTAACTTTATGCATAATCACAATTTTTTAATAAGGCCGATTGTTATTGGTAACACGGTTGTAGAAAGAGTAACAACATACACACTTCTTGGTATCATTATGAGTGATGATTTAAAGTGGACTAAACACGTTGATTATACTTTTAAGAAAGCATCTAAACGCCTCTTCTCGTTAAAAACTCTTAAGAAAGCAGGCGTAGCTAGTGAATCTATTGTCAAAACATATTTAGCAACCGTAAGGCCAATATTAGAGTATGGAGTGCAGGTGTGGCAGGATATTCCTGACTGTTTATCCAGAAAACTTAAGTTGGTACAAAAAAGGGCACTGCTCATATTTTTTCCAACACTTGCTAGCTATACCGAAGCAATTTATATACGCACGAATCTCACCACCCTAGAAGACAGGAGAAAATATCTTTGGTGTAATTATCCTAGTAAAATGTCTAATAACTGTCACCCGATAAACCTTCTGATACCAAAGCAGGAAAACCAAGGATCAAGCTACAGCTTAAGAACTAAAAACACACGAACTAGCCTCGAGCTAGGTCTGTGACTGTCACTTGACCGTCGCTGAACCATTTCTTAATTTGATTTATTCAACAATATTTGTACTTATATGCGACTTATAATTTATTCTTTCACTTGACAATGACATCTCGACGATGCCGACTCGTGCTAACCTTTAGCGTTTATCTTTTTAATTAATATTATTATTATTATTATTATTATTATTATTATTATTATTATTATCATATAGTTAGCTCATATAAATGATTTGAAAATGGATATAATTAATATATCTTAATATATCTTCAGAGCTTCTTGTCTTGCAATGTTAGTCAGAAATCATCATAAATTTCTAATCTATGCAAATAAGCGCTACGCGTTAATATCTAACGGAGCTCTTGCGGATATTTGTTAATATCTTTGGCAAATGAAACAGCTTAGAATTTTTTGTATCCGTTGATAGTATAAATTTTAGAATTAAATAGCAGCATAATGTCCGGCTTGATCAGTCAATGAAATAGATAGTTGAGTTTAATCTTGTCATGTCTTGTCTTTCATAAAATCAATAAAAATCATGATTGATCAAATGAAAAATGATATGTTGTCTTCTGGTGACTTTAATATGACCAATCTTAAAGAAACGTCGGTAGATAACAAGTGGAATAAATTAGAGCAAGCTATCAAGGATTCAATGAAGGCTAATATTCCTTGTAAAACATGAATAAACTGCAGTCAGATCTATGCAAACTTGAGCAATGGCAGAATAACTGGCAGATGGAATTTAATCCAACG
>JAOBBB020272884.1:0-10987 GCA_025331005.2 Zoanthus gigantus | reverse complement strand
GGAAAACCTGATAAGCTGGCCTATGGATAAGGAAAACCTGATAAGCTGGCCTATGGATAAGGAAAACCTGATAAGCTGGCCTATGGATAAGGAAAACCTGATAAGCTAGCCTATGGATAAGGAAAACCTGATAAGCTAGCCTGTGGATAAGGAAAACCTGATAAGCTAGCCTGTGGATAAGGAAAACTTGATAAGCTGCCCTATGGATAAGGAAAACCTGATAAGCTGGCCTATGGATAAGGAAAACCTGATAAGCTGGATAAGGAAAACCTGATAAGCTGGATAAGGAAAACCTGATAAGCTGGATAAGGAAAACCTGATAAGCTGGCCTATGGATATAAGGAAAACTTGATAAGCTGGATAAGGAAACCATGACGCTTCGCTTCATGGTTTCCTCGGCTTATCTCGTGTTCTGCCAAACTCCCACATGTAATTTACATCAGGTTATGTAAACACGGAAACCATTTTATATTTCTTAAATATAAATTATAGGTTATTTGATACATCAAAAAGTTCACCTTCTTAATGTCTCCTGTAGAAAAACCAGAGTTCTTGAGTTGTTCTAAAGTTCTGTGTGTTTCTTTGAACTGCTCTACAAGTTCAAGATACTGAAACAGAAACATGAAAGTGTTTACTTAATAAAAAAGGTATTTTGTTTGAATCCATAAAAGATGCCGGGATGTTTTTGGGTTACTTTCCAGAAGAAGAATATTAAAATTTGCCGTTGCAAAAACACTGAGGAATTTTTTTGGCTACGTATAAAATATGAGGATCGGTAGGACCTCACCCTCCCCTCCCCCACTCCTTCTTCCTTCCCCTCTCCTCCATCTCTTTTGTCATTATAGTATGTGATTGGTACCTCTGGGACTTTCATACAAGCATATTACTACGAGTTCTTAAATGGAAATTTGGCTTCTAGATAACACAAGTGCGCTAACAGTTACAGCGCGCTATATTGACTTTCCTTGCTCTTCTATGTTGTGGCAGCACCTTAGAATTAGCGATATACTTGTACGAGCTGATTGTGCTTGACCACGTTAAATAAAGTTTTATCCTATTTTATCTTATCTTATCCCATCTTAATAGTAACATTTATTCAAATGCTTCCAGGCAAATGCGAGGACGATCCAAATTATGTAGATCGATGTCCAGAGATGGCTGCTTACCCAGGCTACTGTAGAGATCATGAGCAGTTCATGAGAAAACACTGCAAGAAAAGCTGTAACTTTTGTGGTACGTTGAAACACAATTTGTTATAGAATAGTAAAAAGTGACCAATTTGCCAAATTTCGTTTATTAACTGTTTAGAAATTGACTATAAATCTGCCATTGCAATTTAGATGATAATTTCCATCATAATTATATTTTCGTAATTAATTGTCTGAAAATAAAGTTTGCCAACTGAAACGTCTTAGGTATGCATTTGTTTAATCGATTGAAGAATTAACTAACTTAAACAGTTTGATTTAATGTATACAGTTTTACAAGTAGTTAAATTTTACACCGTAGTGAATTGAGAAAAAAAAATTAAAAAAAAACCTGACGTTTCGGGCTGTAGTCCTTGGCATTCACTCCGACGAAGGACTACAGTCCGAAATTTAGCTTTTTTAAATTCTTTCTCAATTTACTACGGTGTAACATTTAACTACTTGTAAAACTGTTTCTATAGAAACACCAACGCAGCGTTCCGTTTATGATTCAATGTATGATTAACTGTTTAGTTCTGTGACTAACATTTTGATTGTGTTTGTACTTCGCAGAGCCTTCTAACAAACAGCCACATCCTCCCCAACCTACAGAAACAGGTAAAATCACGAGTCGTTAAACTGACTTTCTTCCTTATGTTTTACTTTTTTATAGTGCAAAAAAAGCTGTAACTTTTGTGGTACGTTGAAACACAATTTGTTATAATAGTAGAAACTGACCAATTTGCCAGATCATTTCATTCACTGTTTACAAAGAAGTGACTATCAGTGTAAAATAAAAGTACGCAAAATAGAATTGTTTAATTAAATGAAGGAATGGCTGCATGACTTACTGTTTGATTCATTGTTTGATCAGTTAAATGGTTGAGTGATTTTTTATTTTTTGTTTCCATTTGTACTTCGCAGAGCTTTCTACCAAACAGCCACATCCTCCCCAACTTACAGAAACAGGTAAAATCACGAGTCGTTTTAAGTTGACGTTCTTCCTTTTTTGGTTCCCTTCATTATACAATTTTCGTCAATAGATTTTGACTGTTCCATGTTGTGGAAAACACTACGTGAACTAAGCACGTAAAACGTATAAGAGCTTCATGATCTTTATATGTAACTGATACGATCTTGGTAAAAA
Organism: Zoanthus gigantus; assembly: GCA_025331005.2. Lineage (NCBI taxonomy): Eukaryota > Metazoa > Cnidaria > Anthozoa > Zoantharia > Zoanthidae > Zoanthus > Zoanthus gigantus. The sequence goes on along the minus strand of JAOBBB020272884.1, from coordinate 8,653 downwards.
ACTAATATTTTGGAAGAAAACGCTTAACACATTTCAACCTTGTGTCTCCCCATGTAAAGTAATCCGTGACAATCTTGAGTTTCGGATTCCATAATTTGGATTCCAGATCCCAGATACTAGATTAAAACTTCCACCTCAGTAGATTCCGAACTCCAAACGTCCTTTCAAAGGGATTCTGGATTCGTAGAAATAGATTCCGGATTCCAAAGATGAGGATTTTGTATTCCACGAGCAAATGTTTCCTTTATTCCGGAATCCAAATTACCTTACCTGGGGCGACCTGTGGTCTAAACAAACCCATTAAAAAATCTTAGTTAGTCTCTGCGTCGCATTTATGTTGATGGTGTTATACTAAAATTTACCCTTTAAAAGCGTCACTGTTTCACATTAACTTCAGATCTATCAAAAAAACAAGTCTTATTTCTTAATTACCAACCCAATATTTTCAACAAGGGAGTTATAAGTATAATTTATGATAGATAGATTATAGACAACACTGGTAACGGTGCGATTACTAGTGGCATTAGCGTCCCTGTCCAAATCCTCGCGCAAATCTTGAATGCCATTTTCGTTTCTAACTTTTTACTCTTTTGTTATATTCGCAATCCAACATATGCAGTAACAATTCTATCAGGTGCGCTTTATAGCGCAACTGCCAAACTGGTGAAAACGACCATTCTTGATATGGGAATTAAAATCGAAATCATTCGCTCCAAGAGTGTTACTAGGACGTGCATAACCACCATTCACAACACTGCTAACGGTGCGCATCACTAGCAGGGAAATACACAAAGAGAAATAGATACTTAGATAGACAGGATGATTGGTTGACAGACAAATAGACAAAAAGACGGATAGATATATCGATAACGAGATAGATAAAAAATTAAATAGAAAAATAGATAGATACAAAGATTGAACCACACTGATTCGTGCTAAAAAGCCGAAGGTCTTCTTGAATACAAGATTTTTTCTATTATGATGCTACTTTTCCTACAAATGGTGTACAAATAATCTTAACATTCTATGAATAATTTCAAAATACATGAAATTTTCTTCGTAGATAAAACACCAAAGAGTACACATCCAACACGATCAATTAAATCACCCGAGGTGACACAAGTAAAGGTAACAACTGAAAAATCTGAAGGTACAGCTGCATCAGGATCAACTAAATCAACTAAAGTGACTCCACTAGGGGAAACAACTGAGGCACCTGAAGGTACCGTTGTATCAGAATCAACCAAATCACCTGAGGTGACATCAGTAGAGGTAACAACTGAAGCACCTGAAGGTACCGCTGTACCAGGAACAACTAAATCATCTGAGTTGACACCAGTAGGAAGAACAACTGAGGCACCTGAAAGAACCGCTGTACCCGAATCAACTACAGCACCTGAATTGACACCAGTAAAAGGAACAACTGAAGCACCTGAAGGTACCGTTGTACCAGTATCAACTAAGTCACCTGAGGTGACAACAGTAAAGGGAACAACTGAGGTACCTAAAAGTACTGTTGTACCAGAATCAACTAAGTCACCTGAGGTTACACCAGTAAAGGTACCAACTACAGCACCTGAAAGTACCGCTGCATCAAGATCAACAAAATCAACTGACGTGACACCAATAGGGGGAACTACTGAGGGACCAGAAGGTACCGTCGTACCAGAATCAACTAAGTCATCTGTGGTGACAGCAGTAGGGGGAACAACTGATACACCTGAAAATACCGTTGTAACAGGATCAACTAAATCACCCGAGGTTACACCAGTCGAGGGAACAACTGAAGCACATGAAGGTACCGCTGTATCAGGAACAACTAAATCGCCTGAGTTGACATCAGTAGGAAGAACAACTGAGGCACCTGAAAGAACCGCTGTACCCGAATCAACTAAATCACATGAGTTGACACCAATAAAACGAACAACTAAGGCACCTGAAGGTACCGTTGAACCAGTAACAACTAAGTCACCTGAGGTAACACCAGAAATGGGAACAACTGAGGTATCTGAAGGTACCGTTGTACCAGTATCAACTAAATCACCCGAAGTTACACCAGCCGAGGGAACAACTGAAGCACAAGAAGGTACCGCTGTACCAGAATCAACTAAATCACCTGAGGTGACACCAATAGAGGTAACAACTGAAGCACCTGAAGGTACCACTGCATCAGGATCAACTAAGTCACCTGAGGTGACAACAGTAGAGATAACAACTGAAGCACCTGAAGGTACCACTGCATCAGGATCAACTAAGTCACCTGAGGTGACAACAGTAGAGGGAACAACTAAGGGAACTGAAGGTACCGCTGCCTCAGGATCAACTAAATCACCAGAGGTGACACCAGAAAAGGGAACAACTGAAGTATCTGAAGGTACCGTTGTACCAGTATCAACTAGGTCACCAACAGAGGGATCAACTGAGGCACCTGAAGGTACCGTTGTACCAGTATCAAATAAGTCACCAGTAGAGGGAACAACTGAGGCACCTGAAGGTACCAATGTGCCAGTATCAACTAGGTCACCAGTAGAGGGAACAACTGAGGCACCTGAAGGTACCGTTGTACCAGTATCAACTAGGTCAGCAGTAGAGGGAACAACTGAGGCACCTGAAGGTACCGTTGTACCAGTATCAACTAGGTCACCAGTAGAGGGAACAACTGAAGCACCTGAAGGTACCGTTTTACCAGTATCAACTAAGTCACCTGAGGTGACACCAGAAAAGGGAACAACTGAAGCACCTGAAGGTACCGTTGTACCAGTATCAACTAAGTCACCTGAGGTGACACCAGAAATGGGAACAACTAAAGCACCTGAAGGTACCGTTATTCCAGTATCAACTAAGTCACCTAAGGTGACACCAGAAAAGGGAACAACTAAAGCACCTGAAGGTACCATTGTACCAGTATCAACTAGGTCACCAGTAGAGGGACCAACTGAGGCACCTGAAGGTACCGTTTTACCAGTATCAACTAAGTCACCTGAGGTGATACCAGAAATGGGAACAAGTAAAGCACCTGAAGGTACCGTTTTACCAGTATCAACTAGGTCACCAGTAAAGGGAACAACTGAGGCACCTGAAGGTTCCCTTTTACCAGTATCAAGTAGGTCACCAGTAGAGGGAACAACTGAGGCACCTGAAGGTACCGTTGTACCAGTACCAACTAAGTCACCTGAGGTGACACCAGAAAAGGGAAGAACTGAAGTATCTGAAGGTACCGTTGTACCAGTATCAACTAGGTCATCAGCAGAGGGAACAACTGAGGCACCTGAAGGTACCGTTGCACCAGTATCAACTAGGTCACAAGTAGAGGGAACAACTGAGGCACCTAAAGGTACCGTTGTACCAGTATCAACTAGGTCACCAGTAGAGGGAACAACTGAGGCACCTGAAGGTATCGTTGTACCAGTATCAACTAGGTCACCAGTAGAGGGAACAACTGAGGCACCTGAAGGTACCGTTGTACCAGTATCAACTAGGTCACCAGTAGAAGGAACAACTGAGGCACCTGAAGGTACCGTTGAAGCAGTATCAACTAAGTCACCTGAGGTGACACCAGAAAAGGGAACCACTGAAGCACCTGAAGGTACCGTTGTTCCAGTATCAACTAAGTCACCTGAGGTGACACCAGAAAAGGGAACCACTGAAGCACCTGAAGGTACCCTTGTACCAGTATCAACTAAGTCACCTGAGGTCACACCAGAAATGGGAACAACTGAAGCACCTGAAGGTACCCTTGTACCAGTATCAACTAAGTCACCTGAGGTGACACCAGAAATTGGAACAACTAAAGCACCTGAAGGTACCGTTGTACCAGTATCAACTAGGTCACCAGAAGAGGGAACAAATGAGGCACCTGAAGGTACCGTTTTACCAGTATCAACTAGGTCACCAGTAGAGAGAACAACTGAGGCACCTGAAGGTACCGTTGCACCAACATCAGCTAAGTCACCTGAGGTGACACCAGTAGTGAGAACAACTGAACCACCTAATGGCACCGTTGTACCAGAATCAACTAAATCACCTGTGGTGAGACCAGTAGAGGGAACAACTGAACCACCTGAAAGGTCTTTTACCGTTGACTGTCTTTCTGCTTTTATGAGAGTGAAAATTAATATAAAAAACGTTTTAAAGAAATTTAGGTTTTTCCATTTCAATGACCCATCGTGTGGTGCATATAGTAACGGTAAAGATAAGTTAGTCTTAAGAGCTCCACTTGATGGCTGTAAAACAAAGCACAGGATCACTCGAGACCACATTTTCTTTCAAAACAAAGTTTTTGGTGTTCCATCAGACAGTGCGAAACTTGGAAAGAGAGATAGTACTTCACAGAACGTTTTTCAATTTAATTGTACTTATAAACTGTTTTGAGCCAACCAAAACATGGTGCTGGCATTAAGCCTCTTAGTGGCGGTGAGTTGTACCATCTTATGATCATTTTTAATAATTGTAATTCCAAGTGAAGTGACACAAAGAAAGTATTTGTTAAAATATCCATTCAAAAATTTAAGATAGTTTGTAAATGAGTTAGGGTTTTATTTCCCTTGTAGCCATATAATTGTACTATTTTAATTACCTCTGGCCAAGCCATTGAGCACTCTGGCAATTTTGAGATTTTTAATCTTCTACAAGATAATTTGTATATATTTTTACCAAATGATTTATATGTCCAATTTTACTTAAAAGGCGCCTGAACTCCAAAATTATTTTTTGATATGTTTTTAAAATGTATAACTTTAAGGTTCGAAAAATGTAGATTTTAGAGCAATTTGCTGATTTGTATTTTGAAAAAATTATTACAAAATGGACTGGTAAATCTCTCAGTAGGGCGCCATATTGCACTTTTATCGCGGGCTCAGAACAATTGCTCCTGACGTCACAACGTGAAATCGAAAGTTCGCACTGTGGTTATCACTGGAAATTTTTGTGAAATTTTGATGTAGAGGCATTTTTTCATTTGTATAAAGTTACATCTGCTTAAAAATCACCTTAACAAAATGTTTACAGATTATCAAAAAAGAAAGGAACGTAACATCTTAATTCGTGACGTCATATTGTGACAATCTTGTTAGACCGCGGGCGCAAGTATGGCGTTTTCTTTAGTCATGAGCTAGCATCCTTTTTTTATTTATTTCTAAGGATGGGGATTGAGAAATCGGTATAAAACACATTTCTGAAATGTCAAACAGATGTAGTTTCATATGTTAAAAACTAATTTTGGAGTTCAGGTTCCCTTTAACTACTAGAATACTCGCACACAGCCACTTACATATTTGAATGGATAATATTCTGGTAAATACTGGAGCAAACACTGACTAGTACTTTTTTTAAATCCATCAAGTCTCATATTTGCATGCACAAAATTACGTAGTTGTAATAAATAAGTTATTATTGAAGAGGACTTTTTATGGCGTTTTATGTCGGTATTAAAGTTGAGGGGCTCAAAGAGTAGTTCTTTACATTTAACTCTTCATTCAACCGCAAAGGGGGGCTCCGTTTCAGTCTGTTCAACACATGGGACCGGGTACTAAGGCGCTTTTCCTCGTCGCCTGTCACGTGATCCGTCCGGATCATTAGCTGATGAAGGCGATGGTTTAGGGCCGAAACGTCTATGTTTCATTCGAATATTTCCAGTAAGCGATTTAATTCTTCAATTCTTTACATTAACGTTCAAAGCTTTAGATTTCGTCAAGCTTTGAATCGCTTTATACAAAACCTTTGTGCAGCTAACATAAAGATTATCCATCACAAAATTTTTGACAAGATCTGGCTGAAAGAAAGATTTTTTAATGATTGTGCCGAACATTATAGCTGCTGTAGTTTCCACCACTATGCTCTAGTCAAAATGTATTTCCTATACTATAAACCCCTGTTTAAAATGCACATACATTTTACGGAAGTGTGCAGATTTTATGGAAGATTTTGAAGTTTGTTAAGCAAAAAATGGGCACTTCAAAATTTGGGTGATCTCTTTTATACAGAATTAGTTGAGGCATTAAACTATTTGTAACATTTTTGGGGGCTTTAGAATTGAAATATTGAAATTCTAAAACCTCTACACCTCTCTCAGATCTACGTTTTGACTAATGGGTAACATGTCACATGACATTTTGTAGAACGGGTACAAGAACCAACCTATACTAATAGTTTTAGTTTAACAAATTCCTATCAGACATCTATTATTGTTCAACTGTTATACACAACAAAAAAATGTAATTTAAAACAACAGTCTGTCCGATGAAAAGAATCAGTTCATCTTTTCATCAATGTGAAAAGTTTCGTTTTATCACATCTTGTGCATAGAACACTTTTAGCCCGATTTTGATGAAAGTGTTACTTTAGGACGTCAGTTCAGTTAGGTAGTGATATCTTTTCTGAGTTTATCATTTAATACTGGAGGACTTCTTCGAAAGCCGTTTTACAATCTTCTTGCTGGAATCTCTAAACCTCTTGTTCCGAAAGGAGTAAAGATATGGATTTAGAGCGGAATTGGTATATCCAAGCAAGAGTAATAAGGGATTCAATGAGTGAGGAATTGATCTTGCACAGTCCTTGCAGAAACCTCCTATGAGACTCAAAACTGTAAATGGAAACCAGCAAAGAAAAAAGCCGCAGACGATAACTAAAATTGTCTTAGCAGCTTTGAGATTCTTCATCAAGATTTTCTGATCACGGGTTTGTCCAAGTGAAGACTTCCTATCTGTATTACTGTAAATGACATCTTTCTTAGCAATGTGGTAAATTTTCAAGTAAATCAAAGACGTCATTAACAACGGAACAATGAAGTTTACAATGGAACTCAATGCTGAATAGGTATGCGTAATGTTAAAGTTGCATCGGCCGTAATGAATGCTTACTGATGAGAATTTCCAGCCCATCTGGGGGACGAGAGCAAACAAAATGGAGTACAACCAAAGTACGAACACTACTCCGCGTGCGCGTCTTCTGGTCATGAAGCGTGTCCGTTTGTACTTATTCAGAGGATCACTCAACGTTTTATATCGATCAATACTAACTGCCAGAAGGGTTAATATTGAGGTTGGTACGGCTATGAGGTATAATGTGGTCCACACGTTGCACATAGTTTCACCATGGTACCATTGTCCATCCCTTATTAAGATCTCTGCCTCGAGGGGCATCGTTATTGCTGCCGTGAGTAGATCGGAGATCGAAAGCGACAGAATAAAGACATTTGTGGCTGACCTCCGCAAACTTGGTGTAAAGGTAATCATAAAAAAAACGAAAATGTTTCCCACAATTGCGATGGCGATGATAGTGATGTATGCACCACATAAAGGATACAGAAATTTTGGGTCAATGTTGTTAAGCAAACGAAAGTTGCTGTGGTTACTAGAGGTCGAGTTCATACCTTAATTAAACACAACAAGTTTTTGTATATTTGGTTGATGGCTTCTTCTTGTTTGTTTGTTTTTGCTCAATGTTGCTCAGCTACAACATTATTTCTCCGGTAAGAAATTGTCTTCTTATTTGGTCGTTTCTTGTGCCTTTTTTCTTCTCTTTATGTTCGATGATGATCCTTCCCAGCCTGCAATAAAAAAAATAATTTTGAGCTTTATTATCAGCAAACACTGCATTTTCTGATGCCAGAAGTTGATTCCATTTTTTTCCCTCCGATAAAAATCTCTGTTTTCATTGCATAGATATGTTTTTTGTTTGAGTTTCCTTAAATCTTTGTGAAAATGGCAGCTGGTTTGTAAATAAGGCACAATTAGGCATTTAATACTGCTCTTTATCTGTAATGATTTGGATTTGAAAGGCTTTAAAGATAACAGATCAAACTAAGATTTTCCAAAAAATATTTTTTGTAAATGCATTATTAAAAGACTGAATTTTAGCTGAATTTTATTTGTATCTTGTACAAAGTAGCAATTTTATGCCACAAAATTAAGGATGCAATATGAAGTAGTTATATCAATTGAACTTAACAAAATGCCATAAATTTGAATTTGCTGTTAGAAACTATTTCCGAAAATATTAATGGAATACTCCAATCAATAATTATGGACTAAGCAAGGCAATGTAAAAGGATCGGTAAGTTTGAATAAAAATATATCGGTCTTACGAGACTGTATATAGTTATAAAAAATTCAAAGACTGAGAATGAAGATATTAATGTTAAAATCTCTTTGTTTTGAGACTTACTAAAATCAATAAAAGATTTGAGAAAATTGTTATCATGTTATCTGATATTTATCAAAAGATTTCTGCAATCATTTGATATCAGATAAGATAACAATTTTGTTAAACATTTTTATTATTTTAATTTTTGCACATTAACTTGAATCTTTTCTGCTATTGTCCACTACAAAAATGAGTAGTGGCCTGGGTACTAAAATGGCCGCGTGAGATTGGACAAGTCCCGTCGTTAAACCCCTTCAAATGGAAAGTGAAGAGAGGGAGTTTTTAGATATTACGAGAAACAATTTTTTTAGTTCAGTCTTTTTGAAGTTTTTGGTCTTTCTGATTCATCCAGAATATTGTTGACATTAGTATTGATTCCTAAAGCCTAGTTTCCATATGATCGCTCATGATCGCCGGATCGCTGAAAACGCTGCCAGCGATCGTCAGCAATTATATGGAAACACTTTTCAGCGATCGGGCGATCGTCAGCGATCATCAGCGATCGCGATCG
>JAOBBB020272811.1:0-10988 GCA_025331005.2 Zoanthus gigantus | reverse complement strand
TAGCAAAACAGTTACTGTTCATCAGCAGGATGCCTAAATTGTGTGCAATTCTACAATTGGTTTCGGCTCCATCAAAATTTGGAAATTTTCTTCCAGGGCATTTAAAGACTCCTGGGAATATAGATAATAACTATAACTATAGATAGTGAAAACCCTCGACTTATCTGCTCTCGAATAGACCCTTTTCACGCCAGTTTGACATTGATAAATATTCCGTTTTTCTAAAAACAAAATTCATCACCAAATTTGTCACATCAATAATAGTAAAAATGCAAAGTTTCGATGAGTTTAGCCAAAAATTGGCGAAGATGTGAATATTTTAAGCTAAACATTTTTGCGGAAATTTTGCAAGAAAATGTATGTGTTTAGCATGATAACGAGGCTCGAAGGGCGTGTAATGCCCTCCCACCATACATTTCTTTGTAAAATTGCCTAGATTTGAAAATGAATTTCTTTGCTAATTTAGGGGCTAGTACATTAAAAATTGGCAGTTTTACTAATGTAGATGTGACAAATTTGATAGTGAATTCCTTTTTCCTATAAATCAAACATTTCGCTGTGTGACGCTAAACATGAAAAGGGTCTATTCTCCCAAACGTTCACTTGGTTTTCAGCAGTCTATAAAGGAACGGATAACATGTTTCATTTCTTAAATATAATCTTATTAGCCACTTTCTCTTTACACAGACGACGTGCAGTCGCAGTTGTCACGACATTTGTTGCGCACAGTGTGTACAGACATGGTGAACCTGGTGTTAAACTTCTTGGCCGCTGACCAAATGATTGCAGTGGCAGACGAGGCATCTTTAACACCTGAGGTATGTAGCATCTTCATTCATTGTGCAAGTACGAAATACTTTCTGACACCAAGGCCTCGTTAGAAGCAGGTATTACAGAACAGCTTAAACCGTGCTTCATTCGGCGATAAAGCACGCGGGAAGTGGTGAGGACACGAGAAAAGTTATTAGATAATGCGACGACGTTTTCTCTCAGCTTTTAGCAGAATCTTGTCACTATCTATCGCAAATACTGCAATCTGACTGGCTACCGTACTCTCTATTTATTAGGTGATAGATAGCGTCTGCGAAATTCAAACATGTAATTCAATATGGCGGCCCTTTCCCGCTTTTCAGAAGACGTTTCGTAAGAGGAATTAAACGCTCTTATTCAAAAAGCAATCAAAGAGAAAATTAAAATAGCATAAAAATATGGTATAAAAATTTCAAACGTAAGAAAAAATGAATTTGAAGATTCAATTTGACAGTTTCCTTTTTGGTATAAATGATGATGTATCATATATATGATGGTGTATCATCAGCACTGGTTGTTTGAATACATTGAATAGTAATTGTTTATCAAAAAAGTATCGTTATTTTGTTTCTTCTTCAGAGATTTCTACTAAAACAATTACAATACTCGCTCTCAATTTCTATCGCCAGTCGATAGAATGACTCAGTCCTCGCCCTCGTCATTCTATCAGGAAATAGAAATTTCGAGGTCGTATTCTAATTGTTAATTAGAGTGTCCATGTCCCTTTCCAAGTGCTTTATTACTGTACAGAGCACGGTTTAGGCTGAACTTAATGTTTTATATAGAAAAATCTCAAGAAACTGTTTTGATACTATTTAGTTTGTGTCTTTGATTTTTAACGAGTCTTGAACACAGTTTGAATACAAAAATTTTAAAGCAAGTGCTTTAAAATACGACAATTTCTGAAACATATTAGCTATGATGGAGTTTATGTTTAAAAACTATTTTTAACTCCAGAATGCAGTTAAAATGCAACTGGAAGTTAGGAAACTCCATCTCTACCTCAGATGCCATTTTGCTTCCCTTGAAAAAAGTAATAACTGTCATAGTAATTCTATTGAACAATTAGAATACGAGTTCGAATTGGCGATAGAAATTGAGAGCGAGTATTCTAATTGTTTTAGTAGAAGTCTTTGAAGAAGAAACAAAAGAACAACAATACTTTTTTGATAAACAATTCTTGAATTTATTCAAACAACCAATGCTGATGATACACCAGCGACTATTCGTCGAGTGAAACTATCAAATTGATACTTCGAATTCTTTTTATTACTTATTTTTGAGATTTTTTAGACCATATTTTCTTGCTAAGTTAATTTTCTCAAATGACCTTAAATTATTTATTTAGTATTATTTATTTTATTTATTTCTAGTTATAACATAATCTTTGGTTTGGGGTAATGGGGTAACTCCCCCTTGCGTATCAAAATTAAACAGATTCTTTAGTTATTTATCTATTTTTGTATAACATAAAAATGGTATTTTTGTTTTTTAGTCGCGTTTAAAGCTGATTTCTAAGTTCCCTGAGAAGATGAAATCCCAACTTATCAAGTTAAATTCATCCCTTGGGAGCAAGGTAAGTTGATTTTGCGGTCGCAGAAGAAGCCAGTCATGGTATGGACAGCCAGTATTGTTAGAAAATCTTAGAAACATTCTTAGTTTTAATTTTTTATTTATATTCCCAGCTGTTTAAAGATATCTGCTTTTCAACCACAAGGTCCCGGATGACGACCTTAGTTCTGTCTAAATTTAGATATTTTTGTGACCTTTTTTCCGTCAAAGCTAACTCAGCTTTCCATCCTTACAAAATTGGTAAATTGAGTACCAACATCTGCTTGGGTCAACCTGCGATGGATTAGTGTCCAGTCCATAGGGGAGTCAAAAGCTCTCAACCACTTAACACTACAGAAACCGGAGATAAGCATGGGCTCTAATAAGCAACTGGGCCAGCTTTCGTTTTTACAATGCAGACAAAATAAGCACAAGCTTCTGCTTGGAGATAATTTGTGAGAGTGGACTGAGGTCCCGTCTGTAACATGGTACTACACCAAGTAGCTTGGGGTATGACAATATAGTTAAACATATATGGAGTAGACAAGGAGGCGTAGCAGAGTTAGGATTGGAAACCACCGTTATCTTGAGTACTAGAGCGCTATCCATACTATAACACCGTCCGGGGTAAGATAAAAGGGACTTTAAGAAACGAGGGCGGGAGCAAAGACGACAGTTGTGAAAAGTATTATTTCTCGTTTAGTATTTCCATTTTAGATCATCGATAAATTTTCCATTTTGACTTTCTACAAGATTCTCGAACAGAAAAAGGTAAAAAGTTCAGCCTCAAAGGCAAACTAAGATTGTCCACTTTTGTTATTTGACGCGTACGTTTACATTGTCCACAAAACCCCCAAAGTGAGCTTTCCGCGGCGTATCAGTGAAGACAACGGTAAGCAGGTGATCAGCACGCTACATTCCAACGTGCAACTTTTGTTTTCATTAATTAAGACTATTGTTCTTTGTCGTTCCCGTCGCCGTTGTCGTCCTCTTATCTTAGCTAAATCCTTTACGCTTACTCTCCGGTTTCTGTAGTTTTAAGCAGATGAGAGTCTTTGACTCCCACTGGACGGGACACTAATCCATCGCAGGTTAGCTCTCAGCAGACATTTACCTACCCCGAAAGGATGGAAAGCTGAGTTAGCTTAGGCAGAAAAAAAAGGTCGCACAAATATTCGAAATATCGGAAAATCCGAGTCTCGAACCTGGGACCCTGTGGCTAGAAGGCAGAGATCTTACCAACTGCGCCAACCACGCCCGCCCTCCTCGTATCTTAAAGTCCCTAAAAACTGCTCAATGCACCGTTACGTTGCGAAAAGAATTGATTTTTTTTCCTAATTAAATAAACATATACATGTTTTGTTACTTCATTCAAAAGTTGTCGATATTGGAGTTTTAGTTATTTTCTGTTCATGTTTGTTAGGATACAGATGAGTTCTTCATTCAGTTTGATGTAGCTGCTGGACCTGATTACTGCGAGTTTATGATCAAGAAGCTTGACAAAAAAAGAGAAAGGTACTTGTTTTCTCGTGGTTTTAGGGCTCGACAAAATCCCCGTCCGTTCGTCCGGGGCAAGTAGATTTCAAGGTCGGGCAAGTAACTTTTCATAGTCACCTGCCCGACGAACAAGCGTTCAGACAGCACTCAGACAAGCCCCCATCCTTCCCCATCACAAAATGAGCATCTCCCGTTCAAGCAGACAAAATATGTATAAAACACTCTATCCCAAAAAAGGATTTTTTCTCACAAGCAGACAAAGAATTATATATATATTATTTTAGAAAATGATTTATGGATAAATCAGTTATAAACGTGTTTAAAAATAGCCTTTCTCAATTAATTAGTCACGAAATCGCACCAAAGAATTCTTTTTTTAGAAAAATACATGTATACAGAAATCTGTTTAGTAGTTTATGGCAGTTAAATGCAAAAGGGCAAGCTAGAATTCAAGTTTTTGTCGAGACCTGTCTTTAACACGAAGTTTCAGGGTCATCAGCTGACAGTAGCATATTTTATGAGGACAAGTCTTCCTCTTGCAAAAAGCAGCATTAAAGCCCATTTGTTTTGTTTAATCTAAAATAACATGTTCCAGGTTTTTCTATTTTTGGTGTTTTTAATATTGTTGATTTGGTTATTCATCTTGTTATACTAGAGGTAGAATAACGTCAGTTTTACTTTAAACCTCTGAAGATACTTTTAGTGTAAAAATGTAGTCAATGTCTTTTATTAGATGTCGACGTCATTATCCATTATCACCGTCTTTTTCTTCACCATCATCAACATCACTATTGTCAACACCACGAGCATCGCCATCATCACCAATATCATCATCACCACCAAACTCATCGTCATCACCGAAATTATCACCATCATCGAAATCATTGTCATCACCAACATCATCTTCATCCTCATCAACAACGTCATCACCATTGTCAACACCACCAATATCATCACCATCATCACCAACATCATCATTCATCACCACCCGTCATTTTCATCACCAACATCATGGTCATCACCGAAATCATCGTCATCATCAAAATCATTGTCATCACCAACATCATCACCATCAACATCGTCATCACCACCGAAGTCATTGTCATTACCAACATCATGGTCATCACCGAAATCATCGTTTTATCGTCAAAATCTTAGTCATCACCAACACCATCGTCGTCATTATCAATACTGTCATCACCACCGAAACCGTCTTCATCACCAACATCATTGTCATCATCAAGGTCATTGTTATCAACAGTTGCTACGTATCATCATAACCACGTCATGATCACCATCAGATCACCACAATCCATTATCAGACCAACATTATTCTTTTAACCAAGATAGCTTTGATCACCACCCCCTCAATTTAAGATAAAAAACATGTTCTCCGTGCCTTCATAGCCTGGTGAAAACCGAGTCGAACGTTTGGGAGAATTCGAGAGATCGCCTGCTCGAGAATTCTCACAAACTTTGCCGAGGTTTTCACCAGGTTATGAAGGCAGGGAGAACATGGTTTATTTTTTTTTATAAAATTATTGTTTTGCTTCTTAACAAAGAGAAAGACGATATACGAAGCGTGTATGGATACTTTGATTTCTTTAATTAGACTAAATTATCACAAGTTTGAGACAGTCAAACGACATTGCTCACATCATTTTCGTACTTTATAGCGCTATAAAAATACACTTGTAGACCAATCAAAACGCACGTACTATCCAAATTTTTTTTATGATACCACATCGTAATCGTCATCACATCATCACCAACATAAGTACCGTCACCGACATCTTCTTTTCTTTTCATTTTTTCTTTTGAATACTTCCATTTTTATTTTCATTGTTTTTATGTATATTTTAGTTTGCCTGTTTCATTTTGAACTGTTTATTTCCTTTTCTTACCGGTTACACACTTATCTTTTAATCTAACCGTATTTATCACTTTTGTTATTCCAGTTTTAATAAATACGTACTTTTCGAGGCTGGGAAAGATTCGTATATGAAAGAAAGAATAATATGTTTTAATCTTCCCAACGTACTCATCAGAAGAAATTGGTACATATCTTTCCCAGCCTCGAAAAATACGTATTTATTTGTATCAAACCTTGCTTGAGGTTATGAGGCTTGAGACGTGCTTAAATGATGAAAATACTGGGCCCCAGGGATACTCACACGCTAATCTTACAGTCACATCATCACATCAGTAATCTGCTACGTTGCCAGCGTGGTGGTCCCTGATAGTGTAATGGTTAACACGCCTGACTAGTATACAGGTAGACGTGGGTTCGAATCCCGCTCGGGAAAATCTACCAATTTTTTCTGATGAGTACGTTGGGAAGATTAGAAAATATTTATTCTTTCTTTCATATTCCAGTATTTAGTTAGTTAAACAGCACGCACATCATATTTCATTAACTTCACATTTTATATTTTAAAATAGTTGAACACCTATTTTAAATTCAAACCTTCTTTTTCTATTTCCGTTTTTCATCTTTTTCGATTTTTCCTTTTTCTTTTTCAATTTTTTTCTTTTTTTTTTTTAATTTTCTCTTCTCAATCAAGTTATTTGTCATCAATAATAGGATTATCTTGTGATTTCTTATCTTAGTTTTAATATTTGTTCTACTGAAGTTGCTCTTTTGCTATAATTAGACAAATTATGATTGAACACCGTTGTGCTTTGGAAGAACAATTACGTCATGAACTTGAGCCAGCGATGACACTTCACTTGTCAGCGGTATTACTTTTCTATCACTACACAAACTGCCTGGTTCACGCTCCCGGACGTTGTGTGCCACATATTATCAGTTTTCTTGGCGACCATATGACGAAAGAGCAGCACTCTAAACTTTCTCAGTACCAGGGCCTTGTTATAAAGAATATCTACGGTGGGTCAGCTGCGAAAGAGGAGGGATCTGAGACAAATACGAACGAGATTGATGAAAATGGAGAAACAAGATTCGAAGATGAAGCACAAGAGATTGTAGGAGTTGAAAAGAGCGCTGCTTGTTTACTCGACGAGAGAATTCAAGAAATAAAAACGTTGGCACTTGAAATCAGGTCAAAAGATGAACCTCAAAGATGAATATAAATAAAACTTGTTTGTTCCTGTTTGAAAACTCGTGGCCATACTTGAGTGTTTTGTAAGTAAATATTGAAGAAATATATAATGGTTTCTATGTTTCCAATCAATATAAAATCAAGCCAATCCGCCAAAGGCCTTTCGGCCCACGCCCTCCTCAATGACAAATAAACTACAGAGTGGCAACGACAGCACTAGCCCATAATATATTTGTATAAAAATGGCATGTTGGGATCCCTGTGTTCAACGCATAGGGATCCACCCTGCTTATACCAAATGGCTCGCTAGAACGCATTTACGAATCCACTTGGTTTATCTATCTTTACATATCCTGAACGCAACTGAACAAGATTACAACATAATGGAGTAAGGATTATGTTTGCCTGGCAAAGCCGAATTGTAAATTCCCTAAGTATCAATTTTTCATGACTACATTTATACGAATGTTGCATTATAATTATTTCCGAAAGCTTTGCTATTAGGGCCATATAATGAAATTAAGAAACTTTCGAATTATTACTTGTGCCAGCAGCGAAGCGCGGCACAAGTTTAGGTTTGCCCCGTGTTTTTTTTATTTGTGTCGAGGTCTTCAGCCACTTGATGTAATACTTAATATACTGGACAGCGGCTGTATTCGGCTATTCGATATAACTGAGAAGCCAAGTCTTGCGTATACAGTCAGAACTCGATACAATCAAAAGCTTTCATATTTTATCCACGAGCTGGCACAAGTATACGCTCCTAGAGCGTCTTGTTTTTTTTAGGTTGTTATCTTCTACTCTCTACTATTGTTTATCACTAAGATTATATATAGTATTTTACTTATTGTTCTATTGTATTACTCGACGTTAGATTTCATGTGACTGCACGACGATACTTGTTTGTGCTGATTTTTTATTTTTACCTTTTGTTGTAGGCAATGTCTGCCGATGACAGGTTCTCAAACCAAAGTTCTTGAAAAAAAAATACTCTAGAATAATTAATTGTTTAATTTGTTTGAGATTCCATGCAAGCTTTACAAAACATTAACCAAAACCGCATTGAGCCAGTTGATAGCCCTGTACGAAGTACCTTGCGGTAAATGTTGCCGTGATTTTTAAAAGTTACCATTCTACTGTAGATGTTGCCGTAAATTTTAAAAGTTGCCATGTACTGTAAATGTTGCCGTGAATTCTAAAAGATACCATGTACTGTAAATGTTGCCGTGAATCTTAAAAGTTGTCTTGTAATGTAAATGTTGCCGTGAATTTTAAAAGTTGCCACTTACCAGAATTGTTGCCGTGAATTTTAAAAGTTGGGCAGTGAGATTTAATTGTTGCCATGGTTATGTTGTTGTTATGGTGTACAATAAGTACCCTGTCAATAATTCAACGTCAGATTACGAAAGCTTTATCCTGACGTCAACCTACAACGTCAGAATAGCAAAGGTCCGTCAATCTGACGTCAGATTATGAACACGTTCATTATTAACGTCAGTATTGGTCTTAAGCGTAAATGTTAACGTTTTTGCCGTGACACTTATAGATTAAATACGTGTTTTTCGAGGCTGGGAAAGATTCTTATGATGAAAGAAAGAACAAATATGTTTTAATCTTTCCGACGTACTCATCAGAAAATATTGGTAGTTTACTCCGAGCGGGATTCGAACCCACGCCTCCCTCTATACTAGTCAGGCGTGTTAACCATTACACTATCAGAGACTACCACGCTGGCAACGTAGCAGATTACTGATATGATAGTAAGGTTAGCGTGTGAGAATCCCTGGAGCCCAATATTTCGTCATTTAAGCACATCTCAAGCCTCGCAACCTCAAACTAGATTTGGTACAAATAAATACGTGTTTTTCTTATAGATTTCTCTGTCTGAATTTCGAAGTTTTCAATAACTTTTTCAGAACTAGAGTTTTGTCAATGTTTGATATTTGACATTTCCATACGTAAATTGTTAAAGTCCCTATATCGCAATTTTTTCAATCTTTAAGATGGAAACTATTGTCATCTATGAACTCAGAATTCGAATAACCGAAGAAAAATTCCGCACCTAAGTGTGCTATTTAATCAAAAGAAGTTTGGAATTTAAATTTTGACCGAGCAAAAAGACGAGAAAAAACGTGACAAACAAAGTACTTAAAACTGAAGTTCTCTGTTTTTCGCTGTGTTTTAAACTGTAAAAGAAGAAATTGTTGCATTGACAGAATTAATATTCAACCGGAAGCTGCACAAGTACCTTCCTCTACGTCATCACACCAGGACTTCATAATGGAATGAATGCTCGGTCAAAAACGACAGCTGCCCCAAAACTCTCTTATTTGCACGTTTCCAAACTCAAAAAACGTAACAGGAACCGCGAAAAACTGTTTGAACATTGAAATTTAGTATTACTAAATGGTTCCACTTTTCATCTAGATGATAAAGCTAAAGAATAAGCGATATAGGGACTTTAATTTTTACCCATTTTGCCTACCCGCCAAAATAGCGTTGTTAAGGTTTATTTTAAAATAGCATTGCTCCGGGACAGATGGTTTTTCGAAGAGATTTATAACACTGCACGATGCACTATTGCTCAATGGACAATCACAGCAAACAGCAATACCGTCATATTGTTTATAACCTTTTAAAGTATTCAAAAAATATATTTCCTAAGGAGAATTTAAAAACAATAAAAAGTACGAAACATATATAACTTAAAATTATATATTTAGACTGATTTTAAAATTCATTATTAGGATGAAGTTGGGATTGTGTGAACGAAACACCTTGGGTTGGATTTTGCGTCATTTCCAACCAAGAAAAGTTTTAATTTTTTTCCTTTTGAGCAATTGAAGTACTTTGGCACCGAAGTTAAAGACGGCGAAAAACGTCTTCTAAAGGTTTTTCGAGTTTATATTAATTTTTGACTGTCCCTAACGGCGCCTTCGTGATCGTAATCACACCAAACTGTACGCCATCTTACGCTACTCACAATTCATCGTTGCTACAGAACTTAGGTTTGTAGATCTTAAATTTCATAATGCTATTTGTTTTTCATCACGTCTTTTAGTGCGAGCGGTGTTTTTCTCAAGGCTAAGTTTCAGAATTTGTGATACAGTATATGAAGGGTGAAAAAAAGGAAGATGGAGTGTTTGAGAGGGTTAGGATTTTAGAACGATCATCCTAAGGGAAAATAATTTTAACTGAATAGCAGCAAGACTAAACTTCAAGATGAAAAACATATTATCTCTATAAGGATTGGGTGTTAAAACTGTTTTGCCGAAGCACAAACGCGCCTTTCATTGAAATATTTTAGTATAACTGAGATAAACAACAGATTACCGTACGATAGAAGAAAACCTATTGCGAAAAGAAATGAAAAAGTAAAGTGTTCTGAGTTCAAAGTTTTTAACTGTACAGTAATTAAAAGTGGTCACGAATATTAAGGTGGATATACAGAGCATACATGAGAACAGTACGATGAAAAGACACCAGTTAAAACAGCATTCGGCATTAATTCATTAATTTCCTTATTTTTGAAATGATCCCCAATTCTTGTGACTCAGGGTCAGAAAAGAAAATGTTCAGCAATGAGCAACCCTCGATGCCTTAAATAGCCATTCGGACCCGTGTATTGTACGTTGTTTTTCTACACCTGTTGTTCTTTTAAAATTCAAGGACAGCGCCATTTTGTTTGTCTGTGACCTTACTCTTACGCTCCAAGTTTCTATCATCGCGACGCCGTAAGTTGTGTCAGAAATCAAAAATCTCTTTGCGAACAAAACGTACTGTATTTATATCACCCGGGGAATATTCCCTTTTATTACATAGATATGAGTGTTTTACCGTTTCTTCCTTTAATATTCTTTTAACCGCTCTGAAACACTGTCTTCTTCTTTTTGGTGTCCTCACCACAAACGTTTCGGAACAGAAGTTTCCTCTTCTGCTGATGAGTCAACTATGAGGATAACCGCCTGCGCCGATATTCATAATGTAGCAAGAGTGTTTTACCGAAAAATAGACAACTCGTATTTTCCATACGAAACTACATCCGGGATACGAGTGAGATATTTTCCA
>JAOBBB020272757.1:0-10988 GCA_025331005.2 Zoanthus gigantus | reverse complement strand
ACTTACTTTCATCGATGAGAACGATGCATCTAAATCCATCGTGAACTTGACACATAGGGTTACTGTAGGGTCCCAGGGCAACACGGCAGTTTTTCTTCCCTCCGACAACAGTGTAGTTTTGATTAAGCATGTCGTAAAGACTACCATAAACGTTTTCAAGGTCCTTCAAGATCAGAACACAATCCTTCTCCATGTACAAAATGATGCGGCTTAGGATGCGGTAGTTATAATCTTCAGACTGATCCTTTAGGTATAAAGGCACAGAATATTGGTTCACAAGGAATTTCTAGCTATCATTCATCAATCGTGGTCACGTATAATAAGTTAACTCTCTTCTTAACGACATTATTTGTTTTTATCTTGAGGAAGATGTTGGTTTTACAGAGAAGCATCGACTGCGCAATAGGTTCAGTTTGAAAGTCTGGTACCGTGAAGAAAAGACATGTGGGCTAGTCCCACGTTTGCTTTAGTATAACAAAACCAGTCAGTTTCAATTGGAAACGTGAACAAAAACCCCGCGAAAAAGAAATAATTTCATCCCTTCATCTATACTAGCCGAAATCGCCAAATTTTAACCAGTTCTACAGAGTTTTAACTTTTTATTACATACATTTTTCGAAAATAAAGTGATAAATATTTAAGCCAGCATTTTAGCGAAAACGCGTATATAATTCGCGTGCATTGTGAAAAGTAGATTACGAGCAGTCTCTTTCTTTTCCTCAGAATCAGTCGAATTTAGCAGTTCGAGCAGCGAAACTGCAAACAAAAATCGGGTACATTCTTCATATATGGTACATTATGGTGGCGCATACTATAAAATAAACCCTAACCCTAACCCCTAATGTACTATATATGAAGGACCTCCGAAAAATCGTTTAGAAACTGCTGACTGGTGCCAACAATACAATTAATAAACATTAACTCGACATATAATTGTTCGCTAATTTTCAAGATGGTGTATTGAAGGGATAATAACTCAGTTCTTTATTCAGGGCATACATTTTAAAACAGAACGCAAAATTCAAAACTATGAAAATTTTTCATTTAAAGCCAATGGGTTTATGAATTTTATGGTTTCTTCTTCAATCTTAAAATGTTGCCTTACTAAAACTGAAGCCTTGCGACAACTGGCGTTGAATTGAAACCGTTTCAAAAACAATTTTATAAAATATATAATTTGGTCGTACCTCCTCGAACTTGCTACCAAATATTGTGATTTTTTCCTTCATTAAATTCTGGAAAGTAAGGTGCAGTATTCCCATCGCTGAGTCTCCACTGGTAATTAGCATGAGGTGACGAGCGAGTTTGTCACCCAAGTTGTCCCGAATAAGGTCCGTCACAGGGAAGGGCTGGGGTTCTTCCACAAATTCTCCTTTGGAAGCTTTCTCTGTGAATATCTTAAAAATGAAAATAGTAAAAAGAATTTATTACCGACTCTTTCCAAAATATAATGAGCCTTTAAACTTTCTATAAATCACTTTCCATGTAAGTTATTAAATTCCATGTAAGAATTAAAGGTGCATGGAAGCAAAATGAAAGCTTTGGTGTTTTTTTTTAACAAATATTTCAATTCTGCACGGAATGTATTTGTTTCTATAGTGTAGGAACTCAAAACCGATTGAGTCGGACTTACAGATTCTGCATGAGGGACTGTTACATGAAAAACTAAAATGGTTTTCATTCAAGAACGAGTTCATTCTATTTCCTTAATTCACCGTCTCAATTAAAAGAATATGAAAATGAAATTTAGCCTCCTTAGCAGTCATTATTGGATAATCCAATCTTAATACATTTGTTTTTATATATAGTAGGAAAAATCATTCTGGTATCATGAGAAGTGAGTTGAGGTGGAAACCGCAAAGCGTGTATTCTGAGAATAGTGGCACATATGCACATTTCGTCTCCAATCCTGTGGCATCTGCAAATAGATGTTGATGTTTTTCAAACCTGTGACCCATGTGTCATGTGACTATAGTAAGAACTTTATATTCTAGAGCGACTTAATATAGAATTAGGCTCGTCCTGGTATCATGATATAAAATCAATCAATGAATCAATTATTTTATTGGAATTAAATTACCATTTACAGATAAAACAAATCTATACGAACATATATTACAGAATTCACAATAAATAATAATAAAGATAAATTATATTACATAAAATGTTAATAAATGCACATAAAAGATACAAGGAGATAGATCTTATTTAGTAGGACTTGAGACCAACACCATAATAAATGTAAATGAAATCAGAGTTTTAAAGAAATCAATAAATTTTAACCTTTTAAGATTCGCAACTTTTTGTAAATTAGCTATAGTGTTAATTCAACGCTAAATATTTATTGTCTTACCTTCGTTATGGTAAGTGCATCTTTGTCCTTTGAAAGACCACCGAAATTACGTTGCAAAACACGATAAGTACGAGTGATGTCTTCTTGGCTTGAACGTTCCGTCCCAGTGTCACCGGTCGTGACTTCATCCGTTAGGCTAAGGCTTTTGATAAGAGAGTAATAGTCCCTCAAACCATGAAAGTTGTTTCGTAACTGATTTTTCTGGTACTCAAAGTAAGCTTCTGCTAAGCAACGAAGCTGATTGTCTTCAGAATACATGGGTCTTGAATATCGGTTTCCTTAAAATAGAAAATGTTTCAATCAGCCGGTGTTTCTGTAACAGGAAGCTAAACGGGAGCTATTCAAATTTCATCCCATAATAAGGTAAACGTGGACATATTGCCCATTATTATGGCTTCAAGTTAGCTACTAACACATTTGTGCTATCTACACTTGACGTTGATCTTTATAGCCACATCCCACAAGCACTGCACTTTTACTACATCTTATGTTCATTTTGGGAACCTGAGCCGGTTTGCTAGCTATGCTATGGTGATGAGGCATAAAAAGGCCGAAACAGCTGTCGATTTATGGATGCTAGCAGTCAGGCTCACTATTTTTATGGTAGTTTTAAGGGGTAAGGGCGGGCATAGTTGGCGCAGTTGGTAAGATCTCTGCCTTCCGACCACAAGGTCCCCAGTTCGATTCCGGGCTCTGCCGAAATTTGAACTGATTTGTATGACTTTCTTTCCCGCCTAAGTCAACTCAGCTTTCCATCTTTCCTGGGTAGGTAAATGAGTACCAACATCTGCTGGGAGCTAACCTGCGATGGATTAGTGTCCCATCCAGGGGGAGTCAAAGACTCTCATCCGCTTAACACTACAGAAACGTGAGATAAGCGCCCGCTCCATGGGCCACTAGGCTCGTAAAGGATTTAGCTTTAAGGGGTAAAGCTCACTACCAAGGTGGCCATAGTGACCATTCTCATGGCTTTAGGTTAGCTACTAGCACATTTGTGCTATCTATATTCATGACGTTGATCTTTATAGCTATATTCCACAAGCATTGCATTTTTACTCCATAATAAGGTAGGGTGATAAAATGAAGAGTCATTTTATTATCGTATTTCAATGACGTTGGTCCTGATAAGAACAAAAAGGTTCGATATCGATAGCATTCTGTAAATACGCTCAAACCTAACATTCTGGGGATAGCTGATCCCTGAGGGGGACCTGGAGTGCAAGGCTGCATGTTTGGCACAATTGGTAAAATCTCTAAGGTTCCGAGTTCGATCGCAGGCTCTGCCGAGATTTGTGTAACCAAAGTTTATTCAGCTTTCCATGCTTTCGAGAACAGTAACTGAGTAACAGCACCTGCTAGAGCTAACCTACGACAGATTAGTGTCCCGTTCAGGAAATGTCAAAGCCTCTTAACACTACAGAAACCGGAGATAAGTGCCAATTTCATGAGCCACTAGGCTCTATAAAGATTTAGCTAACCCTTGAAAGGAGCAGTGAGACGTAGTCCAGCATGTCTGGGTTGGGAACAGAGCCTTATACAACAAGTAGTTTAACTACAGCGCTAATTAAAAAGCTGTACACAGCTAAAAGTAGACGTCATCTACGCGTTTGTTAAATTATCGAATCAGTGCGAGATATTAGAACACTGACAAAAATATAAAAATTTGAGCAAGTACTATTGATTTTGTTTCACACCACCCTAAATTCCGGCTTGAATTTAGTATGTTAGTATAGTTAGGGATTTGAAACTTCATACTTTTCTGGTCCGGAAACTATGAGTTTTAGATAGTGCATTACTTTCTAAATTTTCCACGATAACTCTTAATTGCGAGGCAGAGCTCCTACCAGATCTTGTTCCAAGGCCGTTGTCCTCTTTGGCTTGTACATGGCGTATAGACAATCCAGTTTCGTGCAAATCATCAAGAGTCGGTTCAGGTCGTGAGAGATGAATAGCACGGTTCATTTTGGCGGCATCTAGAGCCCAGTTGGAAATTCCCACAACTGCCACCTCCGGGAATTCACTAAGTTCAGGTTCCAGAAGTCTGTGAAGCACTTTAAGAGGGTTGTATGTTGATATCTCTGCCAGCCCTACCTCATCCATAAGCACAACAGGAAGTACGTCAGAATTGGTACTGTTATGGGTTTTGTACTTGCTGGCTTTGTCAAACACCTGGAAAGAAGGAAAGATTTGCTACTATAGTATATCTATATGCAAGTAGGTGTACATGTTATCAGTAATTGAGAAAAGTAATGACTGAGTGCTAGGAGCAGTGTTTTGCCGTGTTCAGTGATTATTGTTTTAGTTTTTTTTTAAGCCAAAGAAAAAAGATTGAGAAGCTAGCTTAGAGATATTCCATTGTTGCTCCCTCCTCAGATCTCATTTAAAGTTGCGACATACGATCACCATGCATCGGAATCTTCATCATCGTCATCATTTTCATCATTCCAGTCATAATCATCATCATTATTATCATGCAGCTAAATGATATTCTAATATGAAGTACAGTCGTGTGGGAACTAAACTTCTTCACCGACCACCGCCTTTTCTATCATGTGCATGCTGTGCTTCTCCTTCGCCATTTCTCCCTACACCGCTCGTGTATGTTGGTTGACCTGTTTTGTCCTTTTTATATATATTGCTTAGCCTCTCACTAATTTACCTTCAAAATTCCCTCCGATGTTGAAGATTCTGAGCCTTGGTAAGAAACGATGTAAAGCTGGGGCAGGGTCTTAAAAAAATCGTCTTTGGAGTCTCTTCCACGGAGGTTGCTTCGGATAACCTGCATGGACAAAGACTTGCTACATCCGGGCTTTCCAACTACAAACACTGGTAGGCGGTTGAGGATACACACCAAAATTACAAATACATTCTCTCGAAGGGCGGCGTTTCTAGCTGTTCCTTCTGGTAGCTCCATCCTTAGTGCATAAAAGAATGAAAATTGAAAAAAAAGAAAATAATAAATATATCTATGCTTTTATTTGTTATTTGTTTCATCAGCGAAAAATAGTATATAAAGAAAATAATTTCTCTTCAAACAAAAACGAGACCCATCGTATTAGAGGCATTAACATTTACATTTATTATTCCCACAAAGTACAATACATAAAGAATATTTAACATTAACAGGTGTAGCGAGGGAAAAGATAAAGCTTGTACGCGGGAGGCCTCTAAAACGTGATTTGAAAGCATCACAATTGTACAATCTATAAACCATATACGGTATAAACCATATTGCAATACTTCGTTGAAATAATTTAACATCCATACTTGTATTCCATGTTTACCTCATAAAACACGTTTAAAGAGACCAAGCTTTATTGGTAATGATGATGAAGCGGAAACTTGTAACTGCTAAGTATTCGTTGAGTTTTTTAAAGTCGAACTAATATCTTGAACTATTCGTATATAAAGGTAGACATATTAGAAAAGTAGTTTATTGTTAACTAAAGGAAGCAAATAAAATGGCATACTTTGGTAAATATTCATGTAACTAGGTCTGCTCAAATTTGTCTCGAGCAAAGTAATTCTAAAAGTAACTAATGACTAGTACACTCAAACTAAACAAACCTTGCCAGATACTCTTCTTGTTCCGCACGAACTATGCTTGACATTATATCTTCTGTCATAAAAATTTTACCATACATCCGAAAGATGTGTGACAGTTTCTGGCGATATTTGGATCGTGTCTCACTCGTGGGAATGCGTGACTGATACGAATGAGCGAGGGCCAGTACAACAGAACGCATGTCTTTATCAATAGTAAGAGCTTCCTTGTAGCAAGACAAAGCAATTTCGTCAAGTTTCTCTTGATCATTATCCGATAATCTTGAACGTTTTCTCAGTATTTCTCTAAACCACTTCACCAAAACGATGCAGCGACGAACATCTCGCAAACTAACGCAATATCGACTGCAACAAGAAAACAATATAAAAAAGCGCATTGGGGCAACTTTTCATTACAAAGTTGGGAATGTATGAAACTACTCTTATAAAGCAGCTACAAAATCAAAAATAATTTACTGTTTGTCCGCGTTAACGCTGTTTTAAGTACTTGTTCCAAGAAAGATCAAGAATGGTAACTTTCTTAACTTTTCTTAAACCATGTCTGCTATTCAGCGTCACGTCCAAACAAAGCAGTTTAAATGGAAAATAGACTGAAAAAGATTATTAATTTACAATCAATCCTCGTGTGCAATATATTCAACACCGAAATAAGTTAAAATTAAGAGGATATATTATTGATAAGCTCTTGGCCGCCCTTTACAAGCGATGTAGTTCCAGGAGTTTGGAGGGTTTTTCTCTCAGTTTATAAAACAAATAATACATCACAAGCAATTATATTTGAAACAACTTTTTAGCTGCCTAGGCTGGTTAACTATGAACTCTAGAAAACAACCAGATCACACCGAAACCTTTCCCAACAATAACCTTAACCCTAACCTACCCCTAACCCTAACCTACCCCTAACCCTAACCCTACCCCTAACAGTATCGTTTGATAAGGTAATTAAGTAACATCAGAGTCATTGTAAGCATACTAATTAATATAAAATCGCCTGAATAATAAGGTGAAGAATGCACGTCGAATCAATGGGTAATTGCTTAACTATTATTTCTCATTTTTCATTTCTTATCTCGTAATATTTATCATTATTAACACTGAATGTATGTAACTTATTTAGAGATTTCGAACATCTTCTATACCAGTAGTAATGATTAGTAAATTACTAGTAATTAACTAGTAATCTACGTTATGATCTGGAATGAACTGAGGTTTGGAACCTTTGGCGTGTAGTCTCGCCACTACACTAACCTTACCCAACCTTGACCCTCTCCCCAACCTACCCCTAACCCCGACCTAACCCTAAACCTTACCCAATCTTGACCCTTACCCTCACCTAACCCTAACCTTCTCTTAACCTTACCCAACCTTGTCCCTAAGTCCTAACCTACCCTAAATATTAAGCTAAAAGATTCTCCAGTTTTGAACACATCTTCTCAATCTTGGCTCAAACACTAAAATATCCTCGACCTAAAGCTAAGCCTTGCTCTTATTTTGATTGTAATCCTGATCGAAATTAAACCTCAAGCTAAACCTTACCACGACCTAAAATCCCCCTAGCCTTAGCCCAAACTTGACTGTAATCCTTACCTAACCTTAACTTCCCGCAAGCTAAACATTATCCCGACCTAGGCTTGAATAATTATCATAGAAAGGGTAGAATGGTGGTTTGTAGTAAATTGGGATCGAACAAAATTTGTAGAAGGATGATATTTGCAAGTAAAAACTCTTGTTACCTGTTATCAACAGTGCGAATATACTCTTGTGACTCCACCAGAAGCTTCACAAGAAGTGATTTGAAATGATCATCAAAAGTTGACTGAAAATCTTCAACCATTTGGCGAATGTAGGTTTGTTCATCTTCTGGGTTAAGCGCTCCATAATCCCATACATAGTCGATCATTGTTTCAGGAAGAGGATGCACCCTGTACACCAGCTTGGAGTATTCGTCACTGATACTTTTGCCACTAAGACCAGCGGTGGTGATGGTTCCTAGAGCAAAAACTGATCAGTTGAGAGGCAGGTCAAGCTTGTTAGTAACTATTTACACGCAGAAAGATTCCCAACCATGAACACCAACTTCTCATCGAATAGGGAAACACAATAGAAAACGTACTATTAAGACTGAATCTGTATCGTGGCGAGAATCGTGAAGCAATCGGAGAAATATATTTACTTATTTATTTATTTCCACGATGGATTTTTTTATTTATATTAGCAACAGTACTAGCTCCAGGCCTTAATTTGAGAGCTCCTATCAAATAACAAAGTTAGCTTGTCTAATAGTTCGCCCGTTTTAACACTTACCGAATTAAGTTTCATACGTTTTACCCTTCCAGACGCAAGACACAACTGCAGTGTAAAATCAGCCAATCTGACGTTTCGAACGTGCAAGTTTTTCGTCTTGTCATGTTATCATGATTGTTAAATGTTTAGAAAGATTTTGGCAGATATATATGTTATTAATGAACATCATCGTTCATCCCAAAAGATGTCGTTTTCTTAATAACTCGTTTTGCTGATTGCGTGTTCTGTTAAAAAAAAACTGTACCGGTAGGCTTGATTGTTCAAACATTTTTAACAACTTAACCCTGCCTATGATGGTTGGTGGTTGGCGGTGAAAATGCGTTCAACTGAGAAATGGAATCAATTGAAAATGGCTTAGCTTGAAAAATACCAAGAAAGCATTAAACATAATTGTTCAAATGAATGATTTACAGTAACAATATACCTGTAGGACGCAAGCAATAAGGGTTGCAGGCAGCCATGAACACTAGATTTGTTGGCAATGCTGCTCCGAGAAGACTTCGGTGACATATGACGTCATTGATGACGCCCAAGTGCTCGCAGGTGTTGATCTCATCAAAAAACACCCATATTTGGTCATCGGGGTTCTCTTCCGCATCCTTTTCTTGTTCTCTTACAAACTTGACAATGTCTTTTTCTGTGATTCCAGCGTGAAAGTTCATTACTTGAAATTTGACATCACACATCTTTGCAAGATACCTAACGGATTAAATAGTAACCGCATTAAGTCCTTAGTTGTCCCTCAAAATGGTTCTGTTTCTTAACCTTAACCATTTGACTAATGCCAAGTACTTTCAAAAGTTTCTAATTATTGGCAAATTAAAAAAAAAAGCCATCAAAACTAAATAAAAGCAATGTTTAACAGTGATCACATAGCACTGTACACCACAAGAAAAATATTCAGCTATAACAAGTGATAAGCATTTTACATTCGTCAGGTCTGATCTTATTTTGTTTCCGTCTTCACACTTAAACAATAACAACAGGAACAACAAAAGAGATAACAAGACATCTATATGACACTATATTTTTGTTAAACCCGAAGTTCACTACAAATTATAAGTCCTTAAACCATGTAAAACGATTAAAGCAAAGAATACTAACATTTAACATTTAATAACCGAACCGGTGACTCTTTCTATGCTCATGAAGAGTTCTTACCAAAGGAGCTAAGACGTTACGGCAGTTTGTAGCAGCTAAAGGGGCTTTGTCACGCTATTCTGAGGAGGCAGCGTGGCTCAGTGATCAAAGTTGGGAATTTGAATGCGGAAGACCCGGGTTCAAATCCCCGACTCGGACTACTGGAATAAATTTGTCCTCGGTGATCCCAGGGGCAAATTCACTATGCTTTGTAAATAGCCAGCTGGTGTGCCTCCTACCAGTTGGGATTCTTAACTGGGAGAGAGGGTTCTTAATATATAACAATGAAAAGCCCCTTATGGGGAGTTGTCATTACGTAATTATATCATCATCATCATCATCATCATCATCATCATTATCATTATTATTATTATTATTATTATTATTATTATTATTTTAGCATAGTTTTAAAATTCCAAATACGTCTTGCCCTCAACTGAATTCCAAAAATAATGGTCTAGGTTTGTTATTTGAAATTATATTATGACGTTTATTCTGTTTCCTGTCATTTGTTGTTACGGATGGCAAGGGTGGAAATGGATTCAAAACTGAAAAAATTGGGCTAACCATAGTGACATAGTCCCCTTAATTTTAGTGGATCCAACAATGCCACTCAGAGATGTAGAGACAATTAGTTTGATTCAATGTTTTGCGTATAATAGAAACGACGTTTTGAACCAGTAAAGTTATTATAAAAACGCAACCATCCAGACTTCAACGAGACTCATACCAGTGCAGAACACTTACCGAACAAGCTATCGGAAGCATGAGCTACTGAAATCAAGTAAATTTAATGGATCGATCAATCACTTAAAAGGTGTACAACGGTTATTAAGGTCAATTACTGCGGCACAAGTTTAACATTTACTTTACCAGGACAGAGCTCTTACAAACTATGAAACCTCAGCTACATGTTCGATGGCCAGTTTTACTATACATCAATGCCACTCAGACAAAGGAGTGCAAAATAAAAGTTTGTAACGCAGTAACTTAAAAAAGATCATTTCTTAATTATTTTATACAAAAGGCTCTAGCTTCCCAAAACATTTGTTAAGAAACTATATAGGTACATTTTCTTCTTACACTTCCAATTCAAGTTTTACACATTAAACAACTCCTAATGTTTTATTAATGGTTGATCGTTTATTTCCTACTATTTTCATAGTATCTGTATTAAACAAAAGTTAATACTTTGGAAGCATACGATGAAGTGCTCACTTTTCAGGTTAATCTTTAACACTTCCACAAAAATATATCGAATAAGTGAAGCCAACGGAAGTTAAAAGTTCTTTCAGACCTCAGTGTTTTTTTAAATGTCCTCTGTAATTACCACCAGCCCACCCCCACCCCATCCCCTTCGCCTAGCTCGGTGACGTCTCTAATTTCACTAGCTCTCCTTCCTTCTCCCTTCTGGGCGTTCCCTATATTTTGTATCAGCCCCTTCCCAACTCCTGGCAGCCATCTTTATTTTTGGCACCAGTCCCCTCCTCTCATTTTGGGTGCCCTCTTTAATTTACATCAGCCATCTAATAAATAAAAATAAATAAATCCTTTATTTTACGTCAATTGCGAAGGAAGTGGTTGCCCATTCTTCCTAGCCAGAGGCTAATGTTTAATCGCTCGACGG